>JAJKFI010035536.1:0-62588 GCA_029204185.1 Lerista edwardsae | reverse complement strand
GATTGATTGATTGATTGATTGATTGATTGATTGATTGATTGATTGATATCATCAGGATGAAACGTTATTCATTCAGTGGGCACATGGATACTGGTTCATGCTGTGCCAGCCTTTTAAATTATGGTTGGAACTAGTAGCAGAGCAACTAATTTTTAGGAGTTTTCACTGTTATTGTGCAGAGATAAAAAGTATAATTCTTCCTGTAAACTGCTTTGTGAACTTCGTGTTGAAAAGCGGTATATAAGTACCTGTTGATTGATTGATTGATAATTCAAATTAAGGGCGGCTTCAGAATTCCTTAACACAGAGGCACCGAGACCCACTTTTTAGAAAATCCATCTGTCTTGGACCCACCGGAAGAGATGTCATGGCCAGAAGTTCCATCATTTTGATGCCAGACCCTGCTGGTTTCCTGAGAATACAGCAATAAACTGGGTTATTTCTCAGCCATTTTCCAACAGCAAAATGAATCAGGGCACAATCCGAGCACCCATGTAGAAACTCTCCAAGCATGGAGGTGGAACCTGGAAGAGATAGTCTGGGCCTCAGTTGTATCACTAGGGGGTGCGGAGTGTGTGGACTGTACCAGGTGACACACTTGGGGAGGGTGACACTACTAATGGCCAAAATAGTGAAAATCTTGGTATGTTTGAATAATCCCATCTGTTATATATCATTTGATGTGAAATTTAATGAATGCAATTAAACAAAACATATTCTATCAAAAGTTATAGGGGAAAAAAAACTAGGAAGGAAAACACAACCGCCTTATATAACAAAAAGTGGATTTTTAAAACTCAGAACTGACCAATGAAAATGATTGTCCCAAAAGCCGGTGAGGTGTTGTTATCACACAGCAAGGAGCCACTAAGGTGTTAGTATGAGTCAGCTCTCTTTTCCATGTATCAGAGCTAATACTAGAACGCTTATTCAGTTGTGTGAATTTCATCAAGTTGGCCACTGGTTTTTGTTGTGACGCTGATGTGCATCACACATCAGCGATGGCCACTGACGTATTGGGTGACTTATTATATACAGTGATGTTATTCAGGGGGAACGGACCAGAACGGGTGTTCCGGATCCTAACAGGCTCCGTGGCTGCTTCCGGGTTTTTTTTTGTGTGTTTTTTCAACATTTGAATTTGAACTCAAAAGTGAGTTCCTGTTCCTAAATCATTTGAATGACACCACTGGTTATATAGTAAAATAAATACATAAAATTAATGGGGGTGACACCAACCCTAGTAATGCCACTGCATTTAGGTTGTGAATATGATATTGTAATTTGTTCGGTATGGTCTGGTATGGGAGGAGGTCCATCATGGGGGTGACACAATGTGCTCTTGCACTGGGTGGCACAAACCCCAGTGACAAAACTGTTGGGCCTGAAGGTATTTCAGACCACATTTCCTTTCTGGCCGTTTTGGAGCAAGTTGCTTAAATGGAGCTCTCCAGGGTTCTGTTATCCTGCCTCTTATTGCTGGGGAAACAGAACAATCTATAACCAAGTGTGATGGTCGCATGCAGTTACTTCTTGTCCATGCACGGGAGTTGTGTGTGACTCTTCTTAATAGAAAATAAACTGAAAGTTGCAAAGTTCCTTCTCTAATTTTCCTCAGCTTTGGAGCATAGTACATGTTAGTTAATGTTAGTAGGATGGTGCTATTTCATCTCGCTGTCTCCACTAATTAGAAAGATTGCTGTGTAGTGCAATGATAGATGAGCAGAAATCGTTGACAAGAGCAGAACTTACTTGCTCAACAAATGTGGTCACCAGGTTTGTGTGCTTGGATTTATTCAGGAGGGACTACTAGGCTGAGAGCCTTTCCAGTTGGATTCGTAGCAATGAACCCAGTCCGAATCGTAATCTAGTATGAAGCATTCAGTATCCCATTCATATCAAGAAGATGCCAATCTAGCCTAATTGCAGGGTGAGGCAGCAGCCTGTAGTAGCTTTGAAAAAGTCCAGGGCTATAGTGTATTCCAGTCCTTTGGAGAGGAAGTGCACAACTTTCAAAAAACTAAGAAAAAGAAAATGTGAAAAGGAAAAGCTTCATGCAATGGCAGTACACTACTTCAGGTGGAGGGAGTAAAGTTTTGGTGTCTGCCATTTTTAAATGGCTACATTAGTGTTCCTGCAATGGGGAAATGCAATTCTAAACTTGCCAAATAATGAATTAAAAAAAAAAATCAAACAGAAAATGATGCAGTCATGGATGAGGAATTGTGTCCTGATCACTAATGATGGCATTAGGAACAATTCAATAGATGCTAATGAGAGTCCCCAAAACTTATCTGCAAGGCAATTACAGAAGCAATAGACATGCAAGTTGGACGAAAGATTTTCCTGAGAATAAAATATCAGTTTGAATGCAGCTTCACATCTTGTACAACAGTTGGTGCATTAATGGTTTGATGAAGATCAACTGTAACAGAGAACGTGAGAGGGCTGTAGCAGAGTTATTTTTTGAAGCTACAAGAAACTGATTTTCTACCCAAGTACAACCCCCCCAAAGAACTGTCCCTTGCATAAGTCTTTGCTATTCAGAAATTTCAGGTAACCTCATTCCCAGAAATTTCAGTTGATCTGATACAGAACTACATGATTACTTGGCAGCACATTCCACTGTGTTATTGAAGACGCTCCCAGGTAAGTGTGCATAGGATTTCCACTTTACAGCTCAATCCTATGGGCCGTTTATGGTGGCAGAACTTGTGTTCACTAGAGATGTGAAGGCCTGGGAAAAAAATGGAAAAATTAAAAAAAAAAAACACCAGTTTTTTTTTCATTTTTTTCCTGAAGCATTTTTGGTTTTTTCCAAAAAATTGGAAAAATTGAAAAAAGAGAAAAAAATGATTATGGAATATTTTATTTTAACATGATAAATAAAATATTTTAAGACAAGGTATTCAAATATTTTCCAAATAATTTTAAAAAATATGTATGGTATCAGATTATTCTAATTTCTGTGCACTGAGGACAAGCAAGTCCTAGGTTACAAACTGAACCCTCCACTGTAAAAACTTGTTTGTTTTTTCTAAGCTTCAAAATTTCCAGAACTTTCTACATCTCTAACACAGCCTCTGACTCCTCTTGCTTCTCGCCTTCTTCTCCATCCTCTGCAGCACGTGAAAGAATCTGGTCTATGTTTGGAAACACACTAAATCAAGAAATAAACTGACATGTGAAAGGGCAGAAAAGCTTGTTTCAATCCGGGCAAATCTTCAGTTTTCAGAAGTCCATAATAACTGTGATAATGACAGACACAACAGAGTAGCTGCAGCAGCAGAGACTGATAATTACAGCTCAGGAAATGATTCTGATTAAATTTCATGCCCATTCATTGAAACTTAGTCCCACTCCCTTCTATACACTTCCCCCCTCTTCAGTTCTTTTTATGAGAATGGGTTTTTTTTTTTTTTAAATTTAATACTGTGGAGAGAAAATATGAATAATTGTTACTTCTTGATTTAAAAAAAAAAATTTGTGGAGGTTTTTTTGTCTGTTCCATATAAACTAGTAAACAGTTCAGGAGATTATGGCTCCATTTGTTACAATTACAAATAAATATAAAAAAAGTAAATTCTGTTTGTAATAATTATTTGGATACGCTATATTTTTTAATATGCTAGTTGTGATAATTTTATGCCAAGTCAAATTGTCCATAGTCATATTTTATGTTCCTAAAGTAACAGAATGACTTTCAATCTGGAAAAGGAAAAAAGAAGTGGTAATGTAGCATTTTTTTTCAATTTTTTCCCAAAAATTTCCACTTTTTTCCGAGCTTCAAAATTTCCAGAAATGCTACATCTCTAGTGTTCACTGCTGTAAATGCCACAGCAGCTCCATAAATGGTACCCTGCCGCTGAGCATGTTGGAGTTGCCATCAGACAAACCCCCAATCAGGCACCTCCTACCACAGAAGTAATTGTAGCGACATAATCACTGCCTGCCCACCCCACCTTCTTAAAAAAACACAAAGCCATTCGTTCTCTTTGGCTGATGGGCGGGCAGAAGGAGCCACTTCGTCTGGGCGGGCGGTTAGGCAGGTGGCGGTAGGGAGCCAGCCAGGAAGCTAGTCAGCCAGTCGCCATTTCACCCCCCCACACATCACCCCTGCTGAGGAAGTGGCTCCTGGCCGGTGCAAGAGTTGCCCATGGGCGCCCAGCCACACTCTGCTCTGTCCAGTGAAGGAGCAGCATCTGTCTTCCCTCGATGGAGCAGCCAGCCACCCTTCTCCCCTTCCCTGCTGAACACAACCTTTCTCTTGGCTTGTCTTTCCATGACCCATACAGAACACAAACCTTCCCCTGAGACACAGTCTGGCCTCCACGGGACCCACCAGGGGCAGCCCCCCCCTCTGCTGCCTGGGGCGGGAAGATGATGCTTCAGCCTCCTGCTTGTCCCCACAGACAAAGCTGGCTGACTTCGTTCTTCATGGAGTGGCTCAGTGCCTGGGGGGTGTTATTGCATCTCTGCCCCCCCCCCAGAACAGCACCTGGGATTTTGCCCCCTTTGTCCCTGTTATGGAAAATGTGGAAGATCCCCTCAAGGAGGCAGTAAGTGGTGCCGACAGGGAAACTTGGTCTAAGTATATGCAGGATCAACATCAGGGAAACCTCAGAGGTTGGGCTGCACAGCTGCAGACACTTAGGAGCTCATAGACAGGATATAAGGGGCACTTGGAGGAAGGATGGGTGTGGGTTGTAGGTGAGGAGAGAGTGTTGGAAGGAGTGAAGGTTATTACTAAAACATATCGGACTGGCTTGAGGAACTGACTAATGGACTGGACAATGGACTGGCTTGGCGAACTAACATACGGACTGATACCTTGACTGATCTACTGGCTTTACGGACTGGACAAATGACTAAGGATTATCGGACTAAGGACTGGCAACCATTAAAGAACCCCTGCTCAGCAGTTCCAGGAGGAGACCTGTGGCCTGCAGGCAAGACACTGGGTGCTAGGGTCTGGTAGTTTGCCGATATTGCCAGGACTGTCTGTATCTGGGGGACTGAGAAGCCTAAGCGGGCATAAGCATCTAGGGAAGAAAACTTCGTATCAGGGGCTTTTGGTGGAACAGTCCCCGCCCAGGAACACCACTGGCTGCCAGTGCAAATGACTAGCAACCAGGGGTGGAGGAAGGGCGTAGCAAGGGGTGGCGGGAGACATGGGTGCCGGCAGCAGCAAGGTGCCATTGCATGGAACAACCTGCACACTTTTAGGCCCATCCTCCCTCCCTTGCTTCTGTTTTGCTCTTTTATGGAGCTATTCCGGGCACAGGGAGGCGTGGCAGGGCAACGCACGGGGGTGGGGCGATGCGCTAGAACGTGGTTATGTCACCCTGCCCCGGGTGCGTTTGGGGCTTCGTCCGTCTCTGCTAGCAGCCCCTGACTCCTACCACCAGTGGATCCAGCCTGTGCCTGTGCCAGAGGAGGTCACATGGTGATGGAAACTGGCCATGGTGGTTTGGGTGAAATTCAGGGCAAGGAAGGGGGGAAGGAAGGGGTGGATCTTAGCAGCAATTGTGCATTCTTTACCCTAGCCCAGCCTGCCCCTCTTTAGATTTATGCCAAGTAAATAGCTAGTGTGTCCCCAAGAAGACCCATTGGCAATCAGGCAGCCTACTGAGAGGTACGTAAAAGTTATTCTCACTTGCCTCTTGCTGGTCATCTAATCAGCTCCCAACTATTTCATGCCGTGTACACTCCTTTGGTGCATAATGGAAGATGGTGGGGCATAGGATTGAACCCTGCTGCCTTATGAACAGAATGAGGTGTTGTCCCTCTGCAACTCTATAATTAATCATTCTTTGTTGAGTGCCACAGGAAAAATGCTTTTATGCAGCTTCATTGGTTGAGTGCTTCCTTGTAACTGAGAACTTTAAAAAACATAGGTGGGTGCTTGGGTCTGAAAAGAGACATTTGTCGGGCGTGCAGCGCATTTGTGTATGAGCACAGTGCTCGCTGGGAACCAGAGACCACTTGTCTACGCCTCGCAATCCCTTTTGTGTCTGTTGGTATTAGAATGCTGTCACATGAGCGGCTTGAATGACACCAAAAGGGATTGTTGAGGACGCATATTAATAAATAAAAGAGACACAGTGTGTGCAAACAAAGGCTGCTTCCTGGAACACTGTGTCACAAGATTCCCAGGGTCAGAGCCTCCTTGTCTTGTTCACATGTGAAGCACCACAGAAATGAAAGTATGGCATTCTATGGAGCTATTCCACACTGAAGCATATATCCTTGGCTAAATTCAGGTCCTTTTTAATACTATATAGGGGGCAAGTAAGGGCAAAGCTAGAAGTCAGGCAGGTGGAAATTCTGTAAATTGGAAGTTTACATTTTTTCTTTAAAAATTGCTTTAGAGATGGTGAGATTATTTGAGTCAAGGCTTTGGCATGGGGAGTAACCCTCTGCCTCACATCAATTATTTGATGCAAATTTCCTCCATCCCCCCCAAATCACTATTAATAATTGGTTGAAAAATAGAAAGGCATCAGTATTATGCCTGTACAGTATGTTTTTTTCCTCTTAGGTAACAGCACGACCGTATTATCTGTAAGGCTGAGTAGGCTGAAGCCTAGGAGCCCTCAGAGACTAGGGCCCATCAAGTTGGCATGTCTGGGTGTCAGCCTAATGCATGGGTCTCCAGATCTTACCCCCTGGCACTCCCCTTCTTGGCTGGCCAACCCTCCAGCAGGCAAGAGAGGACAGCAATCTTGACCCTGCAAAGGCAAGGCTTGCAGAGCTCTCCCAAAACCACATGGGACAAGCCCCACCACCAGGAATTGAGCCAGGTTGCACTTCATCTCTGGGGAGCTTCCATGCAAGCCTGGGAGTGCAATCCTATACTGGCTCTTGGGCCGATCCAGCGCTGTTGCAAACATGTTGTTAGGCGCATCTGCACCAATGAGTTGGGCTCTGGACCAGCGCAAGCAGCAGACCGTTTGCTGTGGCGGTCGCGCACCGGTCAAGCTCCAGGAACCTCGCCGGCGGGCGTGCCAGAGGTATGCAGTTGGCGTAACAGGGTGGCGCATTGGGTGGTGACGGGGGAGGTGATGGACAACGGCTGTTGCGCTGTATCTTAAGCCCTGTCCCTGGCCTTGGCAGCCCTGATTTGGGCCGCTGCAGAGCACATTCACTTGCTCCTGCAAATCAGCATGCGCAGATCTGAGCAGCCCCACAGGGCTAGCTGAGGCTTACCCGGGTGCAAGGGGAAAACCTCTTCTTGCCCTGCGCTATGCTGCTCCTGCCTCCTACTGGGTTTAGGATGCAGCCCTGCTGCACCGGCCTTCCTAGGCCAGCGCTGCTTAGGATTGGGTTGTGGGCCTTTGTTTTTCCTCCCTTCTGGGAACAACTTAGAAGTGCCTGGCTTTCCCATTTTTTGACTCTCAGATTTCCACCTGTTTCTGCTGTATTTGGAGAGGGGTAGGTGGGGAGCTGATGATTTGCTGTATTGCCTTCCTGATGAGTTTCAGAGGGGACTTAAAATACCGGAAAGCCTAAGGGTCCGGCCATGGGTTAATATGGCCCTAGGTAACCGCAGTTTTGGGGTAGGGGAGAGATTTATTTGGACAGATGGCACAGAAGTAGAGGGCTGGCTCCATCATGTCCCCCATGTTAGAGCCCCAAATCATGTCCAAATCATGTCCAAATCATGACCACCACCTGCACAGTTGCTTTTTGAGAAACCCACAGGAGAGTTTACACCTTTGATGTAACTTTCAACTAACAATTTGTGTGGGGGGGGATGTGCAAGATGTTATCACATGCAGAGGTGGCACATGTTCTTCACTCATGTCACTTTTGAAATTACATTGGAAGAGTGATGATAGGGCATCTATAACCTCCCCTGTTGCTTCTTTAGTGCAGCCAAAGCAAGTCTTCAAAGTAATCCCTCCTGATTTTTCTGAAAATTCTACCATGCATCCTTACGATGGCAGCCTTGCACCCTACTCATGTAATGTGATTCAGTTTGTGATCTGCAATTCCAAAATGCAACTTGTATTTTACTATTCCTAAAATCTGAGCTTCCTCTTTAGGGTATTTGGGTCGACTGGCAGTAGGAACATGCAGGGGTGTAACTAGGGTGTGGCAGGGGGTGGCACGAGCCATGGGCGCCATCTTGCAGGGGGCGCCGTTTGCATGGTGCCCGCCCCCCCAAAATGGCGCCCACGGCCTGCCCGCTCCCTGCGCCGCATTCTCCTCGCTCCGGCTGGCCTTAAAGAGCCAGCCGGAGCGAGCAGAATGCGCTGCCACCCGGCGCCCCCTCCCGCTTCTCAAGGGGGGCGGGGCGCTGGGCGGCGCCGCGTTCTGTTTGCTCCTGCCGGCCCTTTAAGGCTGGCACGAGCGAACAGAAAGAACGCGGCGCCCCAGCCGCATTCTTTCTATTAGCTCGTGCCGGCCTCAAAGGGCCGGCGGTAGCGAACAGAACGCGCCTCTTAGAAGGGGCGGGGCGCTATGTCATGACTTCACAATGTGACGTCATGATGTTGCGTGCCCCTAGGGGCGCATTTTCATTGGGCGCCATGGGCGCCCTTTCAAATAGATTTGCCCCTGGGAACATGGCAGATTGGTACATGATAAATTTGAAATGTTTGTGCATGTGTATGCCAATTAAAGGTAAATAAATAAATAAATAAATGTTTGTGCATATTGCCAAGGCTTTACGAATACTATGAAAATGCTATTATCATTATGCTCCAAGTTTTGTATGATTCTTGTTCAACCATGGAGAATAAATCCTTTCAAGGAAAAGCTGTGAATTGTACTTAGAGACTCTACTTACAACTCTATTTAAAAAAAACTGTCGTACCATTAGAGACATTACTGTGCAGTTTGTCGAAGTAGCAAAATTCTTCCTTCCTGTTTTCATATACTCAGAACTTCATAAGAAATTCCTTTGGGGAGGGCAGGATTTTTCCATGACTAGTGTCAATAACATACGGCGTGTAGTCTAAGAAAAAGCGGGTTTCCTGGTTAATATTTTTTATGAATAAATCAGATATATTTCTCAGGATTGTAAAAATCTTACCCTGCACTTTTCAACAATAAGGCGACAGGTAGCCCGATCCTATGCATGCCTACTCATACATCAATCCTACTATAGTCAGTGGGCTTACTCCCAGATATGTGTTGATAGGATTTCAGCCAGTAGTGGTCATGTAAGGACTGTATCACCAAGTGCGCAATCCTAACCAACTCTGACAAAGCTGAGCCAATTGGGCATGCTGGGGAGCAGTCACAAAGACCTCCTCAAGGTAAGTGAATGTTTTTCCCTTATCTCAGAGCTGCTGGAAGGTTGCTTAGGATTGCACCCTAAATGTGAAAAAGAAAGCTGTAGAACTAGAGCTTTGAAAATGGTTCACAGAGATCATTTAAATAAATGTGAAAAAGCACATGAAGTGGCATAAGGGGGCAGAGAGGGGGGCACAATTCTAACCTAGCATTTGGTTGGCATGCACTTGGACCACTCTCGGAGACAGGCGGAATGGGGCATGTCTGTGTGCTGGCCTCTTTGACTCCGAGTATGGTCCAAACATACTTTACAGTGTCCCTTGTGCCAGTGTCCCGAGAGAGAGAGAGAGAGAGAGAGAGAGAGAGAGAGAGAGAGAGAGAGATGTTTGTCGTACTTAAGTCTTTGTATCACCAGCAATATCCAGTAGGTGCTTGCAGAGTAAACCCTGTGATAATATGAGGTAAGAGAGATGGCCTCAGGTGATTGATTTAAAAGATTTCTACCCCACATTGCCTGTGCTCAAAGCAGTGCCTATGCATTGTGCTCATCAGCCATCTCCGCAGCCCCCTCACCTCACTCCCACTCATCCCTTTGCCTGTTCCTCTTGGCTCCACCACTCTGTTGTTTGAAATAGAATGGCAGAGCAGAGTGGAACAAGGAATCCAGAACCATTGCTCCATTTCTAATTCAAAAATTGAGGGAGATCCAGGAAGAGAAAACAATAAGTGGGGCAAGCAGTCATGAATCGGGGAAGAGGTAGGTCATCACTGCCCCTACCACCCCACCAACCTCTCCTCCTCTTCCTCCTCCACCAGGACCCACTTTTAATAATGGCACTCACGTCAGGCACTCACCAAAAGTGATGTCATAGCCAGAGTGACATCATCAAGCAGGAAGTGCCATCATTGTGATGTAATCAAATGACACTCCTGGCATTCTTGGACTGCAGCAATTGCACAACAATGAAACATCCCTGACAGAAAGCAATTTTAGGACAAAATATTATGTAAAAACACTGAACTAAAAACAAAATTAAAAAGAAAACCCTTACCTGAACATTGAAAAGGTTAACAGTCACAAAAGGAATATAGTAAGAGTAAGGTTTACAGCTTCCAAGACAACTGTTTCCAGCTTTCTGAGACCCACCTGATATTGGGTTGCAACCCATCAAGTGGGTTGTTTGAGAAAAACGGCTCTAATATATAGTTCTGTTTCAAATTTGACTCACGGGAATTTTTTAAAGGGCTTTTTTATGTAATTGCCCTGGACCCCTGACCTTATGGGAAGCTTTAGGACTTGTGGGCATATCCTATTTAGGTCAGTGCCCATTTAAACTGTTTTTCTTATTTTTTTTGTAAACTCAACTTTATGAAAGCAATAGGATATTTCAGCTGGTGCATTTCTAGGGGATTATTGTACTTGCTGGGTGGTTAAACATCATCCCAGGCGTGCAATAATTGCCCAAAAATGCATTGCCTATTGTGTTTTAGGGTTTTGAAAAGAACAGTAGATCTAATGAGGTTTGAAGTTGGGTGATTTTAGAATATTCAGATGTGGAAAGTGTACAAACTGTATGAAGCATCTTTTTGTATAACAATTATTTTGATGGGTTGCATATATGAATATCAGCATATATGAGTATTCGCATCATAACATTCAGAAGTTAGAACTGTAAAATGTATGCCCAAAGTTATTACATGGCAGCTCTTGGAAGCTCACCAAGAAGTTCATTTTGGATACAGAACTTACTTATGAGGCTAAGGGCGCAATCCAGCCCTCCCTTTGGCCGATGCAAGCCACTTGTGTCAACCGAGCACTGTCATGAATGTGCCATCAAGCACATCTGTGCTTCTGGTGCAGGGCTGATGCAAGCAGTTGCAGCGGCCCTGCACCACTGGAGCATGCCCGCGGTAAGCCCAGTGATGTCATGCAGGGGGAACGCGGGGGAACTCAGTTCCACTAGTTAAAATTAGGGCTGACTCCGCCCACTTCACTCTCCCCCCTCCCCATTCCTCTGCAAAGAGCTTTTCTTGTTGGTTGGCCGGCACTCAGAAGGTTAAAGGGAGCGACTCCGGATTCCTAGGGGGGCGAAGGCAGTGATGTCATTCAGGGGGAACGGACCAGAACGGGCGTTCCGGATCCTAACGGGCTCCGTGGCTGGTTCCGGGTTCCCGACAAGTGCCAATCAAAAGTGAGTTCCTTTTCCTAAATCATTTGAATGACACCACTGGGTAAGCCACTAATGCACCAACCAAGTTTCACTGGCGCAGGGGCTATTCTGGGTGGGGGGAAGGATGGAGGGAAAGTTCCTACCCTAGGGTAAGGGGACAAATGTGCCCTTGCCCTATGGAGGCTCCAGCCTTCTCCCAACTTATCTGGATGTGGCGCAGGCCAACCGGCCAGCCTGTTCCAGTACAGGCTAAGATTGTGCCCTGACTTTATGAGGAGGCCATTTGCAATTCATGGAGACACCTTCAAAATTTCTTGGGCAAACCACGAGGCCTGAGTCTTCCAGGTAGATATAAATGTGAATAACTGGAACATGCAGACATGGACAGGCAAATAGTACAATGTTTTTTTCCCCCACAGTATTTATTAAGATTGTATTTTTAACCTATTTTTTCTCTTTACCAAGATGACAGCCAAACATGGATTTGTGTTGGATATTGTAAAAAGTAAGGATGCCACTTTTTAAAGTGGCATCCCCCTTATTCTTGCAGTGTAGTTCCAGCCTTAGAAATGTTTTTGTCTACAGCTTCAAAAGGCATACAAAAGACAGGAAAGACTGTAACATACAAAATGAACTTAGCACAGAGGAAATTAAATACAGTTAGAAATGACTGATACAGTATGCATTCTTATTATCATTTGTGTACTAAAAAATAATGCCATCAATGTACATGGCATTTCACAGAGTCATGCAAATAAAAATGAAATAAAAACTAAGAATTACAGTGCTTCTGTAAAAAAAAATGGAAGGGGGAAGCACAAAGCCTGTGGAAGCAAGAGACACCTCCATATTTAACAGCCCACTCCTATCAATTCCCCCCCTCCACTGATACAGCAGTGCCAAAATGGCACCCTATGCATCCTATGATGGTGGGGAGTCAGTTGTGGAAGTCTCCTCTGGGTAAGGGAACAACCGTTCCCTTATCCTGGGGTACATCTTTGCAGCATGGGCGGGGGAGACTACTTGAATCTGTGCCAGCTAAATAGCTGGTACAGATCCGCATGGACCCATGTTACGGGATTGGGTCCAGAAAGGGGGATATGATTTGGCAGACATGGCTGCCACTGAATCTTCCCCTTTCCTGAACCTGATCTACCCATCAGCTATCCCCAGTTTTTTCCCCTTCCTGCCCACATTCTGCCCTCTCCAGTGAGACGTACAAGGCTCTGAGCACGCCCAGGGGCAGAGCGACGTCACTGTGCCCAGCCACGCCTCCCTGCGCCTGGAAGAGCTCCATTAAGGAGCTATATGAGAGTAAGGGAGGGTGGGGGGGGCCAAAAAACGCGTGAGTTTTTCCGCATTGTGGGGCCTTGCTGCTGCCGCCGCACATTGCTCTCACCACCCCCTGCTACACCCTTCCTCCGCCTCTGCTCCCCACACCTCCTGCTTTTCCCACTGACTTACTTGCTCTGGCAAGCCGAGGGAGATGTGTCAATGTGAGTGGGAAGGTGCAGGCCTTCTTGCAGTACTCCCAGCAGCACACACACTGTGTAGTATGCTGTCGGTGAGCCTTTGCAAGAACTGCTGCAGTCAGTGCTAGCAAACAGCAAAGGATAACATTGAACCTAAGTATAGGATTGGTCCCTAAGAAATGTGTGTCCCACTTTTCCTTTACCAAGGCAAATGCCCAAGATGGCTTTCAGGTTTCATTAAAAAAATAACCTTGTAGCTTATACTAAATAAAGCAATAAATAAAAACAGTTGCGGTCAGGTCAAAAAATATGCACATTACTTTTTGAATGAGAGAAATGGACAAAATACAAGGAAAAATGGGCAACAAGAACACAAGAATCTTCAGCCAGTTTTGATAAGAAGAAATTCTGCCTATGTATTTTGTGGTTGTTGTTTTTCATGGTGTAACATTCAATGGCCCAAGACTTCCTATTACCTAACATGGTGCCAAATGTTGCCCCTTCCTTATATAGCTTCTGTTCCTCTTGCTCTCTGGATAGGAAAAGTAAAAGTGGGATGGAGTGGAAGAGAATGCGTGGAAAAGAATCTAGTGGAGGGCTGAATACTCCCTTTTCCAATCCTAGAAAAGGAGGTAAAGGAGCAGTGGATGTGAGTGGGTGGTCAGACGTGGCTGTTTCCCATCCATCTTCTGACTGATGCATCTGTCTCAGTCAGCCTTACAGATGGACCGGCCTTGAGTGTAGTTTGGAATGGTGCAATTTGTAGTTTCAAAGAAGTCTGCACTTAGGTTCACAGAATGGTTATTTCAGAGCAGTCAGATCTACTGTACATTACTTGTGCCTCAACATTGCATTAGCTGGTCACAGAGACAGGGCCTTTTCTGGAAGCATGTGAGAGGCTGCCTATTGCCGCCCCACGCCCATACATGATGGGATTTTGGCACACTCCTAAAATCTTGTGATCTGCATGGGAGGTGCCAGGAATGTTGGCACAGAGCTCTCTGGGGCAAGTATGGGGACAGAAGTAAACGTTGAAAAGGACAAGTCAAGAACAGGGCAGTAACAGACTAATTTAAGCATTCTGATGGGTTTTTCCATTGTATAAGGAACTGGACAGTGGGAAGAGGTTACTACAGCTCATTACCCTTTTGGCACAATATTATAATATCCAAGTGAAAACAGATTTTTTGATTATTTTTCTCTGTCAGAACACAAGTTCTTTGTTCAGATTGGATTGGATCTGATTTCCAGGAACTAAGACTGCATTCCAGTCTTCACTTTCTTGAGAGTAAGAGCCCAATCCTGTCTTTGCCCCAACAGCCATGGGAGATTTTGGAGGGGAAAGGGGATTGAATGGGTCTCCTTGGACCTGGACCTGCTGTTCACAGTTTGAGTACTTCTGGATCCAGCATTGCTCCTCTTTCAGGTGGATCTGACTATGGTGACCCATATTTTAGTTCAGGTTCAGGTATCTCTAAACATTTCAGCACGAGGGCTGCATCATATATCTGACATGATGTCGAGGGCTGGAAAATAAATAAATAAATAAATAAATAAATAAATAAATAAATAAATGGAGAACTGATGTGCTGAGAGTTTGACTGAATATAGTAAGTGGGTATACCACATTCAGCCACTAGAGGTGCTGAATGTAAGGCAGTGTAATGGAATAATTTCATTCCACTCAGCACCTCTAGTGGCTGAATGTGGTATATACCTATGCTGGGAGACACAAAAGTGTGTCTTTTGAGCTATTTTTAGCCTTAAGAGACTGGGGAACTGTACTGTTTTACCATGAAAAGGTAAGAAATGCAATTTTGGCCATTTTTTTTCTTTTTTTAAAAGCCTTTACATGATGACCTCAGTATCCATGGTGGCTTCTGGAACAGATCCCCAGTGGATACTGAAATTGCCCTGTATTCATCCCCAGCAGGTTGCTGTGGGCTGGAACAGTCAAGATTCCTCATCACATGCCAAGAGCCGGATAAAATCCTCCAGAGGGTTGGATTTCGCCCTCAGGCCAGAGTTTCGGCTTTAGACAAAACAGGATTAGTATTGCAATGTGCCCTGCGTGGGGTTGCCCTTGAAAACAGTTTAGAAATGTCATTTGTATTGAACAAATGCTTGTGCACGACTGATTCAAGACTTGCCTTTATTCTTCCAGCTGCACTGGTTTCCAATTTGTTTCAAGGAACAGCTCAAGGTGCTGGTGGCATAACTTTCAAAGCCCTAAATGGCTTTCTTAAAGGATCACCTTCCTCTGTATGGATCTACTCATCCTCTAAGATCTAGGAGGGAGGCTTTCTTGCATGTGTGACTAACCCTTAAAGCTGACAACATGTGAGATGGCCTTTTGTCCTGACCCCCATTCCCTGCTATCCAGTGTGTGCCTGTCCCACACTTTGCCAGTGTTCCACTTGGGTTTGAAGACCTGGCCTTTCCTAGGTTCTCCTAATTTTTGCCAGTCCCCGTGATAATTTTGTCTGAACTCCTGTTGTTTTTGGTTTTGCTGGTTTTTGGTTTTTATTGTGATACTGTTTATATTGAGAATGGATTGAGGCTACAGCTATCTGAGGAATTGCTCTGTAGCTCAGTGGTACAGTACGTGCAGACACTTTCAGGCTGCAATCCTATACACACTTTCCTGGGAGTAAGTCCCATTGAGAATAATGGGACTTACTTCTAAGTAGATATGCATAGGATTGTGCTGCCAGGTTCAATCCTCAGTGTCTCCAGGTAGTTTAGGAAATACCTCTATCTCTGAGTTCCTAGAGAGCTGATTCCAAGCAGTGTAGAAAATATTGAGCTGAGTAGACCAATGGTTTGATTAAGGCAGCTTCCTATGCTCATATGAATGGCAGAAGAGAAAGCTGGGATCTGGAGACATAGACTTCTGAGATCACTGGGTACCTTTTCCAAAGAGTATTAATGGGAACAATTGCCTGTGGCACAAACAGCAACCACACTGGACAATGAACATTTTCAGGTCTTACTTGACTGTCTGCTGTAGATTTAAACATGAAGTTTCACACATGAGATTCATTGACACATTTGCATTTAGCACAGGTTAAAAATGCAACATGCTGGATGCACATGGAAATGTATGAATGAATTGTGCTTGGGGCATTCAGTCCCAAAGAAGCAGCAGGACTGCAAATCCCATTGGCAGGAACTGAGCTCTCATCAGCACAAGACCTGTGGAAATTGGACTAGTCAAAATAAATGGAAGAATGTTGTGCCAAATCCGGTTTTTCTGCCTGAGGATTAGGCAGCTTTTTAAGGTCAGTCTTGCAAAATGTAAATATTTGTTTTCCTTAAAACTAATTATCTGATGCTTCCTGCTGAACGCACAGAAATTCCAAGGACCCAGGCTTAATGAAGTGAAACTTAACATTCGACCAAAGCACTCAGCAGCATGTTCCCTATCAGCCACAAGCAGCCTTTATATTTTTACTAAAACAAATGTTAGAACTCCCTACGATAGAAACTATTCTAGGCCGATTTTCGGTAACAATAGGCAGACAAGCATCTATTGAAATAGATGAAGCTCCAGTGAAATAGAATTTTTCTATTTCACTGTACAATAAACAGTGAAAATGGGTGGAAAAAACCCACAGGTCTCTGAAATGTGAAATCCCAGTGTTTGTGAAGCAATTAATTTGTACGTAGTTAATTAACTCCCAAGGCTCAGCTGAGCTACCGTCACCACCAGTAAACAAGGAAGGTACATAACTGTGAAGCAATCTGGGTTAAACTCATCAACCACAGAGAGCAGATTGGGGGTTCCAGTCGGACCATCATCAACACAGTGGCAGTTTGAGATCATGTCGCCTCGCCTATGTATTGCGTTTGCCAATCTGGTTATGTTTGCAAAGCTGCCTGGTTTGGGAAGGATGCATGCGCATTAAAATCTCCATGACCTAATCTCTAAAAGCCACTTTGTTGCTTTGCAAGTATATTTAATGTCTCTGGGGGTTCTGTTTTTTCGTGTGTAAAATTGGAATCAGGCCTACCTCACAGAGAACGGCGCAAATGATTACTGAATATGTAGGGTACAAACCACTTTACTAAGCATAGGACATATGAGTGAAGTTGCAATCCTAGTTTCAATTACCTGGGAGTAACTGCCACTGAACTCAATGTTTCTTACTTCTAGGTAGACATGAATTGAATTGCATTGTTGATTATTAAAGCAATACATTCCCAACAATCAGCTTGAGAGTGAAGCACCTGAGATATAGAGGCAGCAGGATAGAGGCAGCAAAGTGGTAGATGAGTAGAGGTTCTACACTATCAGAGGTGTTCCTGGGGGAGGGCAAAATGCTAAGTTTTGCAGGAGCCTGAGCTCCTGTGTACAGCAGCCCCTCTCCCTTGCTTTCAGAAACATTTGCAGCTTGGAGAGCTGGCTGGGAGGCTTTATTCTTGAAGCTGCGAATGGCTCGGGAACCTTTTTGGCCCAATCCTGTCTGGGCCTTCTTCTGAGGGAACTTGTGTTCTATCAACAGAAGGCCCAGGCTGCTGATGCAGCAGCCACAGCAAAAGGGTGTGTGCCGGAGCCACCAGCATGAATGGCTGGTAGACTCAGGAGGAGTACACAAGTGTAGCATCCAGTCCTTGCTGGAGCTAAGTAAGTCAACCCCTGGGCCTTCTGTGAGGGAATACTGGGACAGGGCCTGGGGTTTCTTTTTGCCCCTTGACAAATACAATGAATTATAAAACATTACAATTGACAAACAGCCAAATCTTACTCAGAATTGAGCTGTTGCACAAGTCTAGGACAGTAGGACAGGAATCTGCTGTTATAAAATGGCTGCTGACAGAGCACCCAGGGCTCTGTTGGCAAGAGGCAGCAGCGATTCAACCCTGTTGATGGACCCTGCCATCCACATAGGAGAAGGCAAGGCAGGGATGGGCATGGAGGGGATGGGGAGGGGGCAAAACCGGGTAGGAAGGGAGAGGAATGAGGTGGGGGCTACAGGAATGGGTGGATCAGGTGGTGATGGTGCACACTGGATCCTATCCTCTCTTTTAACAGCCTCCCTGCCCCCTTTCTCTCCTCGGACTTGTGCCAGCTAAAGAGCTGGTGCAGGTCTGAGGAGATCTATTGGCAGTCGGGAGGCTTATGGGAAAATATTTTCCTTTACCTCCCAAGCCCACCCACTGCAGGATGCAGCAGTAGCCTTTTTGGTGTGAATGCATCAGCAGGGAGGAGGAGGATCGGACTGGGCTCAAACGCAGTGATGGTTCATTGCAGCTCTTGGCTACCTTTTCTTTCAAACAAGGAAGAAGGAAATTTAAAAAAGGCTGCAATTTAGAAATTACACTAACTACTAGCAATTGCTAACATTTTTAGTACTTCTTAATTGCTGCATAAATCTTGAGAAGTCATGAGCATGCCTAAACTTGCTCATTGTGCACATTTGTGTGCAAGGAAGGAAGAATACTTTTGTTTCAAATTGCTCTTCATTCATACACTATTTGAATATGCGAATGTTTGTCTTAGAAATTCAGTTAACAATTAACAATCCAGTATCATATTGTGTCCAAAATCTTGGACAATCTTGGGCATTGTCAAAATCTTTCTAGACAAAGGAAGATTGTGTTTAGTAAATACCACTATACTATATCGAAGTAACAAGAACTGTGCTTCATCTTCACATTATAGGCACTGTGAAATTGATTCCTATTATAGTCTCCCTACTACAATCCGCATGCCAATTATTTTGGCTGTAGTTGTGCTGCCTTGGGGAAGAACAAATTTTTTTTCTTGCATGAAATATCCCAAATTGGTAACAAATGCAATAATACATGGATTGAGCAGAAACAACATCTGGAAAGACCATCAGTGCCACTAAGATCTTGCGGGTGAGAAGCTTTTGTCAGGAATTTAGAAATAAATTAAATGAGAAGAGGAAAGCTAGAAGCACTCTGATTAAATCCCTGAGAGCATCTTAGTGACATCTGCAAAAGCTTCCTTCTTACCCGACCAGCTTCACCATTTCCAACTATGTCAAAAATAAAGCTGAGAAAAATAAAGGGTGAACTGCTACCAATGGGCAACCTGCTGCCCTCCATGCAGCCTTCTGCCAGCCATCGGCCCTGCCCCTGCCAGTCCAAGGATGGCTTTTCAGGCAGTGTGTATTGAGTGTCCCAACACGCCTGGAGTCAGGGATGCAACATTCCGGTGCCAGAGGATGGAGCCAGAAACGGGGCCGGAGGGAAAGGTGCAGGCCCATCGTGCGCAGCGTAAAGACCTTGCCACTGGCCAGGAATGTGGAATGGCAGGTACGGAGATTGAGGAAGGCGGGCACAAACCTTGCCCTTTCCCTGGGAGCAGCTGGGGCAAGTGTCTGAGTCCCATTATGCCAACTCAGTTGACTGCCCTGCAAAAAAATGGCCCCGTTGATGTTATAATCCCCACCCCACGGATCCTCTGAGGCCCCTGCGTCTGACCTTCAAATCAAACAGTATTTATATACCACTTTTCAACAAAATGTTCATAAAGCGGTTTACAGAAAAAAAAAATAAAGGGCGTAATCCTAAACTGAGTTAGACTGGCATAAACTAAGCCAGCAAAATTAGGGTGTCAGCACAGGGGACACCCTAACATATGTTTGGACCACTCTTGGAGTCAGAGAGGCCAGCCCACAGATGTGAGTCATCCTCCCTGACTCCGAGAGTAGTCCAAACATGCTATATGGTGGCCCTTGTGCTGGCCAAACTTTGTTGGCTTAGTTTATGCTGGCCTAACTCCAGTTTAGGATTGCGCTCAAAGTTAAATGGCTCCCTTTCCCAAAAGGGCTCACAATCTTAAAAATATAAAATAAAAATGCAGAACACCCCCAGCAACAGCCATTAGAAAAGATGCTGAGCAGAGGTGAAGTTTCTCTCCCCCTGCTAAATATAAGAGGAACACCACTTGAAAAAGTGCCTCTTGCCCAGTTTGCAGGGGTTCAGTCTTATATCCATGCCCCTTTTTATTTTTGGGGGGGAGCATGACCACCTGCAGGGTCGTGGAGGCAGATGGCTCCTCCCCCCATGGAGCCCTTTTCCATCTCATTCATGGGATGGTGCTACATATGATAGTTACTCTATATTTTACTGAAAAATGTGGTTTCAGAACTGTATAATACCACCTCACCTCACTCCGCCCCCACATGTCATTCCTTTAAAAGTGCTGTGAATGTTATTGTTGAAAAGTGATGGCCACATTCTTGAGCTGCCCAAATGATGGCTCTCATTTATCTTTTTTGAAGTGATGCAGTCGGAGCCCATGTGCATGTGCCTTCTGGCTGTTGTCTCAATGAGAAAATCTCTCAGCTAGACAGTAAATCCTCCTCTTTCAGTTCCCTCTGGCTGAAAGCTCATACTTTAGCATTTTACTGTCTGTCTGGCACATGGATGTTCTGTAGTACTTAATGATGACTGTTTTCAAAACTGCACTGATTTAAAGTAATTTTTTTAGGCTTATGTAAAGTTGTAAACTTGCTCATAAGAGAAATGAAATCCTTCTTTTTTCCATTTAGGAATTATTTATTGGAAAATAAAAAATGAAAACGTTGCATGTTATCAGTTCTGAAAAATCATCACATTAATTGTTATGCTATTCATAGGTCAGAGTGTTGTATGCTCAGTTCACTGTAAAATGATATTTTCTGGTGAAGGTGTTAAATCCTGGCATTCAGAATTTATGTTGATAAATGTTTGCAGCAACTAACAGCCCGGTCCGATTCAGGACTGTGCTTCTGGTTAAAGTGTGTTGTCCGCCTCAGATTTGTGCCAGCTCTGAATGACCCTCAAGTGAGTGGGAGGCATTTGGGGTAAGGGGAAGTTCTCAGAGCTGGCAGCACACAGAGCACTCAATCAGCAGCCATTTTGGGAGCACTGCCGGAAGTGGCAGCAGCGTTCCCCATCCGTTGCTGGACCACGCTGCAGCCACTGGCAGCAGCAGAACTAGGGAGGGGTGAAACTAGGAGGGAGAGGGCAAGAGGGGGAGGGGAGGAATGGGCGTGGGGAGACTGCTGAAGGAGATGAATTTGGCAGCAATGGGATGCACTGGATCCTATCCCCTCCATCAGCAGCCTCCTTTCCCCCTTTCTTTCCTCTGACTTGTGCCAGCTAACGAGCTAGAGCAGGTCCAAGGAGACCTACTGCAAAGCGGGAGGCTTTATAGAGGAGTTGTTATTCAGTCACTAAGTCGTGTCCCCATGGACCACAGCATGCCAGGCCTCCCTGTCCTTCACAAGCTTCCGGAGTTCACCCAATTTCATGTTCATCGCTTCGGTGACACTATCTAACCATCTCATCCTCTGCCGCCCCCTACTCCTTTTGCCTTCGATCTTTCCAAGCATAAGGGTCTTTTCTAAAGAGTCCTCTCAGGATTTAAATCTTCTTTCCCCCAAAGCCTCTCAATATGCCCCATGAATACAGTGCACTTCTTTTCATCATGGCTTTTCCATTATATTAGGGGTGGGGAAGGATAGGATTGGGCAGGCAGCCATAGACTGGAGGGGATAGGACCCAGCGTGCACCATTGCTGCCTAATCCTTCCCACTGCCTTCCTGTCCCTGTTTCTCTCTCTCCTCCTTCTTCCTTTCTTAACCCAGGAAGGAAGAGGCTGGCATAACATCATGTATACCCTTTGGCATACAGTACCAGGAAGTCCTGGGCTGGCCCTGAATGTAAATGTATGCTAACTGGAAGCCAACTGCCAATTGTATCTGTTTGTGTACAGCCAGGCAAAACAATCACTTGCATGATCTTCAAACATGGCAGGGTGCACTGATACTTGGGTGTCTTCCCACACCCCTTCACCTGCATAGGGAAAACATATCATGAATAAAGCAGCTCTTAGGCAACCTAACCAAATTCCAAATTATAGGGCTGGCCCTGTTCCTTATTCCCAACATCTACATACCCAATATTTTCCTTATTTCACTGGTTCATCATCACACTGTTGTTCTTCGAAGCAATTAAAAAAGAAAGAAACCTGATATGGCATCTGCTTGAAATACACAACTCTTTGTTTTGAGTTGCTGTAATATTTGCACTCAGTATTATTTTTTTTATCTAGAGGGGAAGAGCTTTATTGTTTGGCATCAAATTTTCTTCCACTGACATTAAATCATTCAGATTTTCATTGTTGTTTACATTGTATTATTTAAACTCTTCTACTAAGTCTGCTCTTTGTTTTCCACTTGCCGTTGGGCCTGTCTGTTTATTTCCTTGCATAAGTCTCCTGTTGAAGGTACGCTTTTGCTAGTCCTATTTATTTTGTAAAGACAAAGAACCATTGAATGAGAGCTGGCATTGTGTAGTGGCTGAAAGGCTGAGTTACAAATTATGAAGTCCCTGGTTTGAATCTTGCCTCTGCCATGAGGCAAGTGGCATAGCTAGAGGGGGTCAAAACAGTAAGTATTGACAGGGCTGCAATGCATCATGTAAGCAGACCTTCCATCTCACCACAGGACGCAGACGTATTGTTCTCATTGCCCAGAATGGCTCCTGCAGCGAGAGGGAAGAACCGCTTACATATGGACAGTGCGGCGCTGTCAATGGAGTTTTGACTCCATTCTAGCTATGCTGCTGCTAGGTAGCCTTTAGCAAGCCACTCTGTTTTATGCCCTCTCCCCATCTGCCCTACTTTTCAGGGTTGCTGTAAGGATAACAACAAAGTATGCTATGCAGTTTTTTTTTATATATAGAAAGTGAACATAAGACGAGCCCTGCTGGATTAGGCCAAAGGTCCATCTAGTCCAGTTTCCTATATTGCACAGTGGCCCATCAGATGCCTCAGGGAGCACATGAGATAACAAGATGCCCGTTGCCACTCCCCTGCGTCTGGCAGTAGCCTACTACAAGGAGGCTACTACCCATCATGGCCTGTAGCCCACGATGGACCTTTCTTCAAGAAATCTGTTCAATTCCCTTTTAAAGGCGCCTAGGCCAGATGCCATCACCACCTCCTGTGGCAAGCAGTTCCACAGATTAATTACCCGCTGGGTAAAAAAGTGCTGGAGAAATGCTTAGTATTATGATTCATTTATCTATACTTAATCCATTGTCTGGCACCCTGTGTAACAGACTTCACCAGGTTGCTTGAGGTGTGGCAACCAAAATTGTACACAGTGCTCCAAATGTGATTGCATCATAGATTTGTAAGCATTATAATATTCACACTCTCGATTCTTCTCCTAATGACCCCTGCATAGAACTTGCCCTTCACTGCTACCTCCCATAGGGTTGACGGTTTCATCCCAAGATCCCAAAATCTCTTTGATGGTTTGTCACTGACAGCTCAAACGGTATCAGTATAGAAGTAAAGTTGAATTTTTTGTCCCCGTGTGCATCACTTTACATTTATTGACATTGAACGGCATTTGCCATATGGTTGCTGATTCACTCAGTCTGGATTAGACTTTTAGAGCATTTTGCAATCATCTTCCAAACCATATTCCAAACATGGCTAAAGGCAGGACAGACAGATCGCATGTAGCTGTATTCTACAAAAAGCCGGTGCCCCTCTGTTAGAGTCCACAAAAATAGATGGAGAAATAGAGACCAATTGCAATCTTCTACACATGGAAGACTTGTAGCTGGCTCTCCGCTACCCTTATCCACCTCTTGCATTCCTAAACCACATAGGAGACAGGAGCTCTTGTTGGTGCATGCTCTCTTTCCTTGGAGCTAATTAACCGATCTCTCAAAAACCTCAGTAATTGTCTACACTAATTTTTTGTCTTTGTTTCTTGGCTGCATATGAGGACCTTCCCTGGTCTTGCAACTTGACGTTGTGCGATTTTATAATTATAATTTTTAAAAAAGTATTCATTGTCTTCAGTTAGAAGGCTTTTTGTATGATGCCTACACATCTAATTGTGTCTCAAACCGTGACACTCAATTAGCAGTACTATCCCTAGCACTTTATCAGCCAAGTATCAACACTATCTGTGAAGTAAAAACTGTCTCCTTTTCTTGAAAAACATGTGCATTCATATTACAGCTCACAAGCGGGCCTCTGTCTTGACCAGGCATGTTGTGATGGGAAAATCTGTGGATTCCTAGGCACTTGATAGGGGGAGTGGACTATAGCACAATGGTATGGCACACAGAAGAGTACCTAGAAGGGAATCACAGCATTATGTTTTGCAAGGCAGCTACTCCCCCTCCTCTTTGGAGCCATTCCCAGCAGCTAGAACAGAATGGAGGCTATGTTGGCTCCGAAGAGGAGAAGGAGCAGCTGCTTGCAAAACGTAGTGCCGTGATCCCCTTATAGGTATGCCACTGACAGCACACGCTGCATACAGAAGATCCCAGGTGTGATTTCTGGCATCTTTAGGTAGGAGTGGGAGAAGCTCACCTGAAACCCTGTAGAACTGCTATCAATCTGTGTAGACAGTGCTGACTTGGTAGCCTAAGGTTGCTTGGTATGTTCACTTCCAAAGTTTGGCCTCTTACCTTTGGCCCCTGACAGTTGACTCTCCTCACACTGCCCCAGCTGGCTTTGGAGAAAATAATATATACCAGGTTTAGCACTAAGATAAACACTTGTTTGTATGAGGAATGATGGAATTATTTTCTTGGTTTTGTCTCTACTTAAAAGGAAGAATAATCTATCTTGACCTTGATTTTATTTTCAGTTCTTCGCTAATTCCTGTGAGGAAGGGAGAACTTTATATTGTGGTTATTTGGAGTAATTGATTCAGGACGCAATCCTAACCTGAAGTTAGGCCTGCACAGTCAGGCCAGTAAAGTTTGTCCGACACAAGGGACACAGTAAAATATGTTTGGAGCAGTCTTGGAGTCAAAGAAGTCAGAACACAGACATGTGCCATCCTCCTAGAGTCCGAGAGTGGTCCAAACATGCTTTATGGTGGCCCTTGTGCTGGCCAAACTTTGCCAGGTTAGGATTGCTCTCTCAGTGTTCTGACACCATTCACTTGCCAAATAGAAATTATGCATCCAAAGTGCTCAATAAAGGCACTAATCAAACATCTGTAATAGTGCATAAAATTAACACCTTCCTCCTAGTTAGGCTGTCAGGCTGAAGATCCAAATCAGAGATAAATGTAGGGTGCATGTGATCAGATTCTACCCTGACTGACACGACGCATAATTCAAATTATTTCTTTTGACACATGCATATGTGTGGTATAAAGCACTTCTGTGGGTTTTTAAAAAATTAATTTTAACCTCTCTGAAGTTAGGGAAGAAATTATTTTAGAATATCCAGATAATTGTTAGGAATATCCTTAACTTCATTTTGAATAGACTTCTTATATTTATTGATTTATTTACTATATTTCTATCCTGCCTTTCTCCAACACTGAAGGGGACCCAAGGCAGCTAACAATTAAAACAAACAAATACAATTACAAAAAAAAAGGTAAAATTGTAGTCCTGACAGGGAGTTAGGCCGACACAGTTAGGCCAGCGCAAGGGACACCATAAAGTGTGTTTGAACCACCCTCAGAGAGGCCAGCACACAGACATGCATCATCCTCTCTGACTTTGAGAGTGGTCCAAACGTGCTTTACGGTGGCCCTTGTACCAGCCAAACTGTGCTGGCCAAACTCCAGGTTAGGATTGCACCCTTAAAAGCTTAAAAACAATTAAACATTAAAACAAAACAAACAGCTTGGACCCCAAAAATTCATCTCAATAAAAATGCCAGCCTGCAGTGCCAGTAACAGCTTTCCTAAATAAAAAAGTCTTATATAGGAGTCATTCAGGGTAAAACATATAGGGGTTGTTGAGGCTTGTTAATGTGGTTACCCAGAACTTAAGTTTAGACTGATCACCTAAGCAGTTTTTGCAAGCTGCACCCAATGAAGGGATACATATACAGTATTCAGAGTTTCCCTGGAATGCCACCCTTCCCTATGGCTGTGCAGTAAAAAGACTGTGGCATCTTATAAAACATTTTTTTTACTGTAGCACTGTCTTCCAGCTAGTGCAGGGGTGACAAGCTTGTTTCATACAGTGGACTGAATAGAATTTAAGGAGCCTGTTGAGGGCCAGACATCATGAAGCAGGAAGTGAGGGCATTAAGCAGTTGGTGGCTAGAAATAAGCACTGTGTTTTCATGTAGGAACTCAGTTGCAAATGATAGAAGAATAAATGTGCAAATCTTGATTGTATTTTCAAGATATGGCAGAGCTCAATTATTATACTAGCCCAGTTATCACCTGGGCTGTCCTTTCAGCCACGTGGCTTCTGCCAAGGCATCATTTTGCAGCTCAGGTTTTCTGAAGTGACACCTAAGCAGAAAGGCTGAAACACCTCAGCTGAAAGGGCTGCCCACATGATAATTGGTCTCTCCCAGCACCTCAGCAGAGCCTCCTTCTCTCACTGCTCTTGGTCTGACCCGTGTAGCTTTCCTTGCCTTCTGAGGCCTCCTTCCGTCCTCCACCACCACCCCTCCCAGGGCCTCAGACAAAATGGCGCAGCTGAAAGAATTATCTGGTTATTCTCATTCTCTGTTGAATGGCAAGGAAAAGGACTTTGGGCACTAGCTCAGGCCTTTTAGGAGGGAACCAAAGGAGCTTTTTCCTTCTCCCACCAATCTTCTCAGTTCATCTTTAGGCTGCTAGTAAAGCCATTCTGCGCATCCTTGATCACCATCTTCCTTCAGCACAATTACTATGTTTTTTTCCTGTCAATTTCAACGTAGCGCTTCAAAAAGGCTTTGCCGTTCTTCTTAAGTACAGGATTGTACAATAAACAGCCCTAATGAGGCATACGTGGGACTCAAAGTTACTTTATGTTCTCTCTTTTAGGTCTCCATATCTATCAGATGTTTTTTTCTGTCCTCATCAAGGGACACAGGTTCAGCATAGCTTGTGTTTTTATCAGTTGGATCATAGATAACCTTGAAGCAGCTGAGCCTGCTGAGGCTGAAATACTGTGATGCAGATCTGAAAGGATTTCCGTGGGTTTGGAGGACACACAGACAAACTCACTACACCACTGTTCTATGTTCTTCAGGCTTTCATTTCTGTCAAAAAACTGTGGGGCTACTGGAAGAACTTGCTGTGCTGGAAAGAATCACTAGTGCTTATGGGCTCCTCCTTTCACTGGACTACTGATGAAGTTGTATATTACACATTAAAACAGGAATACAAAAAACAGTGACCTGAACTGTCATAAAGGTAGTGGCAGACCTGAGGGGGAGCAAAGGGTGCAAATGCCCTGGGTATTGGGCTGGGGGGGGGTGATGTAGGCTCTCCCCCACCTGCCACCAAGAAGGAGCCCTTCAGAGCACACCTGGTTGCTCCAGGAAGCTGCTTCCATCACAGAAACTACTTCTCAGAGCAACCCAGCACAACTCCGAACAGCCACCCGCTCCTCCGAGATCTAATTCCACAAATCAGATCAGCTATTGTACTCACCATAAAAGTCTTTTTTGACAAGCATCCTCATCAGATGTATTTGCAAAAAAGTTACAAATTCACGTTCACTAGCAAACCAAGATTTTAAGATATTTTTTGAAATGACTAATCCTGCATTCTGTATTCTCTCTAAGGGGGTCATGCTGGTATGTAGACCCTTCTTTGGATGGGCGGCATCATGAAGCAGCTGTGATGCCTTTTCTGGACACTCGGTGATGACATCATGCATCATAGCTGAGATGCTGGGTAGCTGAGCTCCATGTTGCACAGAGCTTGGCTTGGTACTGTGCAGGCCTGCGGCTCCGCAGCTTCAAGGGCCAGCTATACCCTACCCATCATTTTTTTTTCTTTTAGGAAAACAATTACTGCTTAGTCGACATAGAAATCTTTCTTGGGGTGGTGGCGGCAGTGGAATAGAATGGATTCCATGCAGGCTGCAAGGTTCAGTTTTCACGTTACTTGTGTATTTGGGAACCCGCCCAACATATACATGTGTGATGTGGCATGTCAGATGTAAAGTGAGCTCCTATCACTTAAAGTGCACATGAATGATGATAAGGAAAGATCAGGCCCCCACATTAGTGTATTTTTGTGGGTCTGGCCTGGTCGGGGATTACTAGTCATACTAGTCATACTCCCCCTTGTCATACTCAGAGTACCATTATGCTGAGCCTCAGTCATCCATCCACACACCTGGAAAGGAGCCAGCTGCCAGGCCAGAGAGCCTTCCCCTGCTGTCTCAACTGGGCTTGGAGAGGGGAGAGGGTTACACAGCATCCTCCTCTTCCTTCTCTCCCCAGGACAGTCCTTAGGTTACTATCTAAGTCCTTAGGTTACTATCTCCTTCCATGGCTGTGGAGACAAAACCCTCAACCTTGAATCTACTACTACCTGCTGCTATTACTTTATCCCTGGTCCTGACTAAACCATTTATACTGGGCCTGCCTTATGGGCATGTGCTGCCTTATGGGCATGTGCTTGCATCCTTGGTGCAAGGATGGAGGTACTTCCAGACAATTTGGAAGGCCAAATGATTAAGAAATACACACATTTCCTCTTTACAGCTGAAATGGTATGTGTATATGTTGTGTTATGGGTATATCCACTTAGTGGATATTTTCAGTTGTGAGGGAAATAAGTTGATTGAGCGAAAGCCATTATTTTGGGGAGGGGGCGGTAATCCTTCTCCCTGTGCTATTTGCTAATTAGGTTTAGTCTAACAGCCCGAACAACTTATCAGTTTTGATGGTTATGTTTGCATTTCCACACTAGAAGTGATCATATTATTTATAACACTGCAGATCTCTGTTAAACCTAATTAGCAAAGTTGTGGGCCTGAATTTAGTCCAATACATCTGTCTCAACTCTTATATCTGGGCGTGGGTACAATGAATCCCCATCTATTTTAGCATCTTCGTTTGACAGTCTGTGAAATGATACTCTGGCCTTTCTGTTTTTTTTCCTGCATCAGTCATCCTCGTTAGAGAATGTTGATTTGTTCAATTACATTAGACTGGGAACATGTCATTTCTGGCATACTTTTATCATTAATGTCCAGTTCAGGAGAAGCAGCTTCTCACAGGAAAGGAATGAATAATAGCTGCTCATCTTGAGGAAATGCAAATAATTTCACATGAAATTCCAAATGCCATAAAGGTGAGTGGCTTCTTCCCAGCTTTAGAACTGCTTCGTCCCTAAGGCATGATGGCCCACTTCCATTAACAAACAAGGAGACTATTAAAAGAATCTTCCTTGTGTATTTCCTCAGGCAAGTAGCTAACTGAGCTTAGATTCTCCTCCCACAGGAAAGTTGGGAAGATCATCTAAGAGAATACACTGAAATTTTCCATTAACTGGAAACATTGTGTCCCAGCCAGAAAATGAATCCAGCCAGAAAAAAAAGTGCGAATGTACCTCTGAAAACAGAGAAGAAACAAAAAAGAATATATTCATGCGTGTGATGGAAGGAAATATAAGAGTGTCCCAGTATCCACTGATTTGATATCTCTGGTTTCAGTTATCCACGGATACTGTGACGCTTATTAAAAAGACAGGGGAACATTAAACAAATTTCTTTGTAAAAACCTTATAGCAGCAAAACCACTGATGTTCCCCTATCTTTAAAAAAGCATTCCCAGTATCCTTGGTGTCAGGTATCCATGGCAGGTTCTGGAATGGAAGCCTAGCAGATACCAGGGCATGCCTGTATCATTGTATTGTATAGCAATAGTGAAACCATTGTCACAAGGCTTCTTCCCATTCTCATGTCTTCCCTGGTTTTTAAAAAGTTTTTTCTGAATGGATGAATGTTCAGGCCTTGGCTCTTCTTATCTCTGGGCTTGGCATCTGTAAATTCTAGCATCCGCAGATTTGAGTGTCTGTGGATGCTGAGCCTGTGCCACAGAAGCAGTGGCGTTTCTACAGGGATGGCAAAGCTCTAAGTTTTGCAAGAAGCCTTACCTTGCAGTGGAAATCACTCCTCTCTTGCACCATTTTAGCCAATCTTGGCGTTGCTTACTGGCTACAGCAGCAAGGGAGAGGAGGGATTTACACGACAGGGTAAGGCTTCTTGCAAAACTTAGAGCTTTGCCATCCCTGTAGAAACGCCTCTGCACAGAAGGCCTCCGTAGGCCTTCCGGACATGACCAGAAGCCACTTCCATTTTGTGCTGGGGGCTTCCAGTCATGTCCAGAGGTGTTCTGAAGTGTGGGGAAGCCATAGTGGCCTCCCTGTGCCTCAGAAAGCCTCCTGGACACAACCAGAAGCAACTGGTCCAAACCAGAAGTCATGTCTGGGAGGCCCTCTGAGGAGGCTGGAAGGCCAACATAAACTCTGGAGGGCCAGGTTTGGCCTCCAGGTGAGTAATTGGGGTGCTGCATTGCCCTCCTGGGTTCCAATATTCACAGATTTTGGTATCCGTGGAGAGTCTTGAAAGAGATCCCCTGTGGATACCAAGGGGCCACTGTACTGTTTTGTAGAAACAATAGCCTCAATTTTGTAGAAACAATAGCCTCAAGAAACACTTGTTTCTTCTATGCCAGTGCAACCTCCAGTGGGAATGTATTTAGGAATGTAACTACCAAATTTGCTGTCTTATTCCTCCCTTCCTCTCCACAAGCCCATCTTCACTCAAGTACAGAAACATTTCCTTGGTAAGATACCGGAAACTTCCACTTGGGCCCAATCCTATCTAACTTTTCAGTGCTCATGCAGCTGCAATGCAGCCCTGAGGAAAGGGAACAAATGTTCCCTTACCTGGAGGTGGCCTCTGTGACTGCCACCACCAGCACAGAATGCAGTACACGCCCTGTTAACATGTCTGCATCAGTGCTGAGAATTTGGATAGGATCAGACCCTGTGCTTTTAAGTGCTCTTGAACAATAACCGTGCTGTTTATGGTCGAACTTCTTCCCTGTTGTGTCTCTCTACTCTATTCTCTTTTTGGCTGACAAACTTAGCATCTTTCACAGGCTTGCTGGAACCAGATTTCCTTGAATTCAACAAAGTTGAATATGTTCAACTTTGACTTTCTTATATTATTGCAATTTCCAAACTATGCCAGAAGCAACAAAAAGGGCTCACACACAGTGTCATCTGTGCATAGCTGTTTACAAGAGTGGTGGGCCACCAAATTAATATTCAGTATATAGCTCTGAGAGAATTCCTCCCTCCAGTCAAGGGGAAAGCTCCACTGCTGTACTTCTGCTGATGTTTTTTTTTTTTAAAGATTCTGAATAAATAATTCTGCAATATTATACATACTTTTCTGGGACAGGCAGCCCAATCCAGAGCTGCCTGACCTCCCGGAGCCAGGTGGCTCCCGCTGCATCCAACCAGGCAGCCATGGGAGCCTCCGTGGGGAAAGGGTCCATTCATCCCCTTTCCCTGTGGTCAGGGTGCAGGGTGGGCAAGCAGTCGACTCGCTTCTGTGCTGGCTGTTTAGCCACACAGCCTTACATGGAGGTCGGGAACTGGCGGCGAGATTTGCTGCTGGTCCCGCCCTTGCTCCACCCTCCCCAGAACACCCTCCCGCCCCACCCAGAAAGGCCCCGTTGCCAGCAAGTGGCAGACTCACTGCTCACCGGCAAGCAGTGCTCCCACTGGGGTGTGCGTGGCCGGCATCCCCGTGACGCCGCCCCAGCACCAGCGATAATGCCTTATCACTGGTGTCGGAGGCGCTTCACGGCACTTTGTGCGACACCAGTGTGAGTGATATGCTGGTACCACTCGAGCTGGAGGGCTCTGGATTGGGCCCTAAGTCTCACTGACCTCAAAGGAACTTACTTCTGAGTAGATGTCTAAAAGAGTGGGTGCTTGTTAGTTTCATTAGATGTATATAACTGTATTTGTGTGCGTTTCTAACAAGCCACTTTCTGCCCGACTCAATAATACTTGCCCTAACAAAAATCTGAGCAACATGAAATAAAGTTGCATGGGAAAAGTCACATGTTATTAATTAATTTCACTGGTATTAATTAATTTTCTGTCTTTGTATGTGGGTCTGCATTATACCTCTGCAGGTTTAAAAGGTCAACCGGACCAAGTGTTGTTGTCTATAATAATAATTGCAGGTAGGTGACATAAGCCCTGCAGGCCAGGCAAGATATTTCACCTGGTTCATACGCTGCCGTGTTCTTACTGCACAGTGGCTCACCCACAGGACAACTTGTTCTGGGGAAAGAGCTTACCAGGAAGGGCTAGATCCAGATAACAGGACTTGAATTGAAGTTGCTACATTAAACTGTCAATCTTGCATCCCTCCTCCCCCAATGATAGCTTTGTTTTATAAAACACAATGTGGCTTTTGAGTGGGCAAAACAACGTATGATGGATTGACTGGTTCTTCCGACAAGCCCCATTTCTCAGCTGCATAGCAGGAGGTTTTGGGTTGGGTGTTGTTTTTTAAAAAATTTTATAGCCAGCAGGAGTTTCTGCAGCCACAGAAACCACCAATCCCCTACAATCCAGGGGTGGCCTGGCTGGTTCTCCAAGCCTGGCCGCATTCCTTTTGGGGGATCTGGAGAAGCTTCTACACCTGGCTAGCTGGAAATTCCGCACAACCAAAACATGGCAAGGCATCTGTCAATAACAACAATACTACTGTTGCAATAATTTAATATGTATAGGAAACTGAGGTCTAATTCAGAAAATTACCAGGCTGGGAAGAGATTTTGCACAGGGAGGCAGCAAGATTGGTGTGTTCTGCAGGGACTGTCATACATGCTTGAGCCTATGGGGATGCTCAGTGGAACAGGCCCAATCTTGCCATTTATCCTATCTTGCAAGTCAGGCATACACTTGGACTGTGAGCATCATATGTGCCATTAAATGCCTGACAGAGGGAGGGGAAGGGCGGTGCACCTGCTCCTGCATCACATGAAGACTGTTGTTGTCCTGGTAATTGTCTGTGAGCACAATCCTAATCTAGAATTAGGCCAGCACAGTTAGGCCAGCACAAGAGACAGCACAAGTACGTTTGGACCACTCTTGGAGTCAGAGAGGCCAGCACACAGACGTGCAGCATCCTCCCTGACTCCAAGAGTGGTCCAAACACGCTTTACGGTGCCCCTTGTGCCATCCAAACTTTGCTGGCCTAACTGTGCCGGCCTAACTCCCTGTTAGGATTGTGCCCTGTGTCTCCTGTCTGTGTCTCCAGGACTCTACAAGATGTATAGTACATCCATTACAACACAGCTACTGAGCCTGATGAAGCTCAGAACCTAAGCAGATTGGATATGAAATGGAGCCAGGATTCAATGGAAGCTCGAGAGCTACTTTTGGACCCATAAGAGAACACTTACAATTCCTATATGGTCACAAATCTCTGTCCTCTCTGAGTGGCCTTGGGCAAGTCTTTCTTTCTCAGTGTAACATAAGAAGAGCTCTACTGGATTAGGCCAAAGGCCCATTTAGTCCAGGTTCTTCTATCTCATGGTGGGCCACCAGATGCCCCAGAGAGCACACAAGGTAACAAGATGTCTACAACCTGTTGCCACTTCCTTGTTCCTGGCATTCTGAAATAACCTACTTCTAATCAGCCAGCAGACGACAGACGGGTGGCTAAAGAAAGAAGGCTAAATCCAGAAAGAAAGATCTGTAGGAGTGTTGTTCTTGGAAGATAGAACATTCTGTAAATTGTAAAAACCTTCGGGTTTGTGAGAAAGTCTGCCTATGTAAACCGCCTTGAGTTCAATCATTAGAGAAATCTAGTGATATTAAGAAAGGCGGTATATAAATAAATGTATTATTATTATTATTATTATTATTATTATTATTATTATTAATGTAAGGAGGTTGCACCACCCATCATGGCCTGTAGCCCTTAATGGACTTCTCTTCCAGAAATCTGTCCACTTAGGCCAGATGCCATCACCACTTCCTGTGGCAAGGAGTTCCACAGATTAATTACCCACTGGGTAAAAAGTATTTCCCGCTAACTGGGCAAGAGGCACCTTTTCAAGTGGTGTTCCTCTTATATTTAGCAGGGGGAGAGTAATTGTCCCTCTTCACCCCAGCACAGTGTCTTTTCTAGTGGCTGTTGCTGGTGGTGTTCTGCATTTTTTTTAGATTGTGAGCCTTTTGGGACAGGGCTCCGTTCAATTTTATTATTACTATTTGCCTGTAAACCACTTTGTGAACTTTGTGTTGAAAAGCGGTATATAAATACGATTGATTGATTGATTGATTGATTGATTGATTGATCCGTTCTAATTCTCCCAACACTCAATTTTAATGGCTGTCCCCTTGATCTGGTATTGTGAGAGAGGGAAAAGGATGTCCCTCAATACACTCTATCCATCCCATGCATGATTTTGTACCTCAGTCATATCCCCACTCAGGTGCCTTTTTTCTAGACTGAAGAGCCCCAAATGCTGCAGTCTTTCCTCATAAGAGAAGGGCCCCAGCCCAATAATCATTTTCGTCTCTGTCTTCTGCGTCTTTTCCAGTTTCACTATGTCCTTTTTGAGATGTGGCAACCAGAACTGTATGCGATACTCCAGGTGCGGCCTTACCATCAATTTGTACAATGGCATAGTAATATTGGCCATTTTATTCTCAACCCCCTTTTTAATTACCCCAATTAACCTATCTCACTGGGCCGTTGTGAAGATAAAATGAGGCCTAGGAATGCCGACTTGAGCTCCTTAGATGCAGGGGAGGATACAAATATGATTAACGAACTGCACTGAATGTTTTCAATAGTGTTGGACGTGCAGAATCTTTCTACAGAATCATGGCCTTCCCAGCCACCCCCCCCCTTTTTCAGTCTTCCTTTAAAACAAATGAAGACAAAGAAATGTTGCCACAGACAAGTGATATGCAGGCCACAGACAGGAGAGCTGCTCTTTGTGTATTCAGCCTGTCAGCAGCCGAGCCAGTGGCCCAGTGCATTTGTTTTATTTGTTGTTTAGTACGATGTGGTGCCAGCGGTGATTCTGGCGGCTGACTGAGTCAGCAAGTGCCAGAAACGATAGAATAACTCAGAGGAAGAACAAACAGGAGGTCAGGACTTCCCAGGAAGGCAGCCACCATTTTTATAGGCTACTAGCTTTTTGTTACCCGGCGTTGCCCGGGTAACAAAATGATCTTCCACAGTTTATGAGTTTTGCACCTCTTCTCGCCCCCCCCCCCATGCCGATGGGGGCCGAACCCGGACTCCAACTGCGTTGGGAGCATCACCAGTCGCCTCGGTGACCCCGGAAACTATGGACTCAATGCCAATTTTGCCTGTTTTCGGCCGTCTTCACTTCAGGCCCCCTACACACCCCACCCCCGGGGGCGCTAGGGTGGCCTGACCCCGGAGTGTCTGTCGCCAGGCTGCTAAGCACGCGCATGCCGAGTTTGGTGCGTGTTGCTCCAGGCGTTCCAGCAGGGCATGGCGGACATTGTGTCTCGCATCCCTTCTCGCACCCCATGCCGAGGGGGGGACGAACCGGACTCCGACGGTGTCGGGAGCATCGCCACTCGTCCCGGCAACCCCAGAAACTGGAGTTGACGCCGATTTAGGCCATTTCCAACCATTTTCACGTGGGGGCCCCCGTGTACCCCCAACCCCCGGGGGCGCTAGGGGGGTCTGACCCCTGCAGTGTTTGTTGTCAGGCCGCAAGGTGAATGCGTGCCAAGTTTCGTGTCGATCGGTCCAGGCGTTCCAGCAGGGCACGGCGGCTGTTTTGTTTTGCACCCCTTCTTGCACCCCACGCCAAGGGGGGGCCGAACCCAGACTCCACCGGCATCGGGAGTGTCGCCGGTCGTCTCGGTGACCCTGGAAACTGTGGATTTGACACCGATTTCAGCCATTTGTGACCGTCTTCACGCGGGGACCACTGTGTACCCCCACCCCCGGGGGCGCTAGGGGGGCCCAACCCCCGCAGTGTTTGTGGCCAGGCTGCTAGGCTTCCGCACGCCGAGTTTGGCGCCAATCGGTCCAGGCGTTCCAGCAGGGCATGGCGGATGTTGTGTTTCGCACCCCGTCTTGCCCCCCACGTCGAGGGGGGGGCCAAACCCAGACTCCAATGGCGTCAGGAGCGTCGCCAGTCGTCTTGGTGACCCCAGAAACTATGGACTCGACGCTGATTTTGGCCGTTTTCGGCCGTCTTCCTGCGGGGACCCCCGTGTATCCCCACCCCCAGGGGCGCTAGGGGGCCCCGACCCCCGCAGTGTTTGTTGCCAGGCCGCAAGGTGTATGCGTTCCAAGTTTCGTGCCGATCGCTCCAGGCGTTGCGGAGCCTATGCGAAACATACATACATACATACATACAAACACACACACACACACACACGCTCTTCTTTATATATATAGATAGAGTCAGCCTATGTGATAGCATTCCTCTCCCCGCCTCTCGTGATCCTATGATCTGGGTAAAAATGACATCACTTCCGGAGGGCCCTGGACAGATGGTCATTCTAAAAAGTAGGTCTTGGCGCTAAAATTTTTTGAGAACCACTGCTTTAAATAAAAGTATATGCAGTTTTTCTATTAATGTACGACTAGGCTCTGAATGTTGCCAGAGTAGGACCTTCTCTGCTGCTAAACTGCTGGGATAATATACAGTAGGGCTATAAAAAGGATAGGGACGTAGTGGCGCAGCAGGTTAAACCACTGTTCTGCTGAGCTTTCTGACCGGACTATGCAAGACTATGCAACAGAGTGAGCTCTTGTTACTTGTCCCAGCTCCTGGCCTAGCAGTTCGAAAGCACCTAAAAATGTGAGTAGATAAATAGGTACCACTTTGGTGGGAAGGTAATGGCGTTCTGTGAGCTACGGCGTATAGTCACGCAGGCCACATGACCACAGAAGCTTGTCCTTGGACAAACACTGGCTCTACAGGCTTAGAATTGGAGATGAGCACCATCCCCTACAGTTGGTCATGACTAGACCATTCGGTTGTGGGGAAACCTTTGCCTATAGAAAGGATAGCAAAAAGCAAATTCTGTTCTTTCCTCATACAACTTCTTATTTGGAAAAACTGAGGAATGTACTCTATGTGAAGAGCACAGAAATAACTATGGCACCTAACATTTGTCTTTGTTCAGGTGAACCTAGCCTAAACACTGCTAAATGCATAGCATGCTTTCCGCAGAATTCTCAAAATAAACTAACAGGCTCAGCAATGTTTAGATTTGCATGACTGTGCTTCTAAGAGGCACAAAAGGGCTAGATTTGAACATAGCACTGGCCCAGTGGGCTAGGTAAGCTAACCAGGACTGAGTTGAAACCACAGCTCACTGTGGCTGAGTTCTGAATCTTCTTTCAAATATGAGGGGTTAGCCTTAGATCACATTTACAAAAATATGATCTCCCCTTGGGCATGTGCAGTGTTTTTGCCTCTCTATTGATTAACTAGACAAGAACAGGTAACTCTGGCTCTCCAGAAAGGGCAGTTTCAATGATTGGTCAGATTGGACACCAGCTAAGATTCCAGACTCATAAGAGAGGTCACCTGGTTGGGCTGTCTCTTTCAAATTCTTCCCCTTTGATGATATATTTTAACAATTTGCAGCAGTACAGGAAATGGAACTACCTAATTGTAGTTTGAAAAGTTGTGACACTAGAGATAAAATCAGTTGCGTGGCTGAGAGGAATCACAGGGGTCATAGGACCCTGGTTGGCACTCCATAGGGAGTGGCAATGCTGCTCCTGCTGGCGTTCTGCCTCCCCGCTCCCTGCCAACTGCACCCCTCCAAATGCGAGCAGAGTTCTGTGTCTTGAGGGTGGTTCTGAGGGCCAGGGAGGTCGTGAGCTGCCTCCTTGGCCCTCAGAATAGAAGGTCGAAAATGGCCTCTTCTGACTTTCGGCTGAAAACAGGATGTGGTGATTTTTGGCCTTCTGGAAGAATTGGAAGGCCCTCTGAGGCCGTGGGAGGTTACACACGACCTTCCCAGTCCTCAGAAAACCTCCAGAAGGCAAAAAATTATCACCTCCTATTTTCAGCCCAAAACTGGAAGTGGCCATTTTTGGCCTTCCAGAGGCATTTGGAGGCCTAGGGAGGCATCCCTGGCCCTCAGAACGTACTCCGGACGTGACTGGAGCATAGCTCCGGTCACGGTTGCAGGGATAAGGAGCTGGCCCTGGAAGTGTGCCACCTTCCAGCTACACCACTGGATAAAATGGTTTGCATGAATCCAGTGAGAAATGTGATAAAGCCTTGCTATACACAGGCATGCCCCTAGTATCTGCTGGGGTTCCTTTCCAGATACTCCCATGGATACCTGAAACTGTGGATACTGGGAATGCCTTTTAAAAAATGGAGAATATCAGTGATTTTGCTTCAACAAGGTTAAAAAAAAAGAGATTTGTTTAATGGTCCCCTATCTTTTTAGTCCAGTATCCATGGTATCCGTAGATAACGGAAACTGTGGATACTGAATCAGTGGATACTGCGGCACACTCAGTAGTGAAATTCAGGGGGTTCGCCCTGGTTCTATAGAACCAGTTGTTAAATGGCCGGGCCCCGCCCACTCGCTTACCTCGGCTGGCTTCGGGTTTTTTTTGGCTCCGGCTATGACGTCATACAACCGGTTGTTAATTCATTTGAATTGCACCGCTGGACACACCTGTATCAGAAGGAGAGCTTATAAAGAATACTGCAGTATATGCAGTAAGTTAAAGGTTGGCTTAATGTGCAATCATGTGCATATAAACTCAGAGGAAATCCCCATCGAATTTGATAGGACTTTGATAGGGAAGTGTGTATTATATAGGACTTGAAGCTCACTACAATTAGGCTCCAATTCTGTGTGCACTTACATGGAAGTAACTTCCTTTGCACTCAGTGGTAGTTACTTCTGAGTAGCATGCATGTGCATGCCTCTAATCCTATACCAATATTTCCTAAAGTACGCAGTGAGACGTACTTTTGAGTAGGCATGCATAAGCTAGGGCTGTGACACTACTTCCTTTAGTTTTTAAATAAATAAGAAGCTTACTAATATCATGGCACTGGCCTGTCTCTTAAGAGGTAGTTGAGTGGTTTAAGCAGTAGAAGTACAGGCAAGAATCCAAAGAATTACGTTAGGCAAAAAGATTTGGGCCTACCCAGTAGCTTTTTTAAAAAGTTACGTTCTTTCAAAAACAATCATGCATACCAAACCAGAAAATGCTGCTGAAAAACCTCTCACAGATGAAATGTGGTTTGTGGGGCAGGGAGTATGGTCCAAGGAGCCCCAAATCAAACCGCACTGGCCACTGGAATCCAAATGCCAAAGGCTTGACTAGTTGGAATTACAGAGCAAAAGCAGAGGAGAGCACAATGTGACTTGGAACAAAACAATCCAGACATCAACACAAGGAAGCCCTTCTCCAGAATTAAGTTCGCTCCATGTTTAAGGCTCAACTTTTAGATGTCACAGATTCTTTGCAGGCTGTGCTGGATAGCTTGACAGGCAGGAGGAAGAGGGAAACACAGTGAATATAATAAAGAGAGATTAAAGTGATATGGGAAAAGATTGTGCTGTACTCGATGTGTTTATTTTGGCTACTGTTGAAGAAAATGCTTCAGCAGCGAAGACAAAGGTTAAGTGCAAGTGGCAATAATTGGTAAAGGTAAACTTTGCATGATGAAGTGAATAAAAACATTTTATGAGTCTGCTTCATGGTGTTGATCAGAGGGCAATTGTGTCTATTATGATAACACTTGCCATAGCATTTTCTGAATCTAGTTAATCAGATCAGAGACAGAATTAATTCTTCAGAAATCCCATAAATTCATTGTTCACAGGGATGTTTTCCATATTTGATGACCTCTTATTGCGACGGAACTTGATCAGAGAATATGCCCCCCTGCTGAAACATTAACCACACAATAGCAGTTTTCTCCAGATCTCCAGGTCACAACTATGCTTAAAGACCTTTGGAATGTGTTTTCTGCACCATCATTTCTGTGTGTGTGCTCAATGTGCATTTGATTCTGATTTGTTGTTCTAGACACTACACTGCTTCCCTCAATGCTATGGTTGTAAGGTGATGGGCCTCTTCCTTCTCTCGAACTGCAGTGTGTTGTACCTAGGAAAGAGCAAGACTTCTCTGTGAAGATGTTCCACCACAGATCCTAGTGGAATGACTCCTAGTTCCCCTATTCTAAGACCAGCTACTGTCTTCCTTCTGCAACAGTGTCCATGGTGACAACTATATTAGGTTTAGCTTGCCAGGTCGGATGTATCCAAGTCCTTGAGATTTTTGAGGTTAGGTCTGGTGATGCCACAAGATTGCCAGTTCTGACTGAGGATGCAGTCACAAGGCCCTGTGTTGGGCCAACGCTAGCAGCGGCATCAGCCCAACAGCTCCTGCCAAAGCCCGCACTGAGCCGCTCCTGCGCCAGCCAAGTTTGGAAAGCACAAGATTGGATCTGTGTGGGGGAAGGATGGGAGGGAGGGCATTTCTGGGCGGGGGTGGGCTGGATGGGAGGCATGCCAGCCCGGGAAGGGAGGTGGAGTTGGGATGCGGCTATTTAATTAGGCTGCATCCAAGCTCCTGTTCCCAGGCAGTGCGGCCCCAATTCAGGCTGTGCGGCATCCTCAGCTCTGCACCTGATCAACAGCAGGTGCAGATCTGAGGAGCCCATAGTTGTAGCTGGCGCCTACCCCAAGGAGCTGCTGCCTTCTCCCCAGCTTCGCTGGATACAGCACAGGCCCACCAACCTGCCTGTTCCAGTGCATTTTAGGATTGCGCCCTGAAGCTATTTACGAAATCCCCTCCTGCCCCAAATGTAATCTCGGAGATCCTGGGAGGCTGTGCTCCAGGATAACTTTCTATAGTCACCGGGAAGTTGATGCTAATTCCTGGAGACTGCAAGCCAAACCTGGAAGGCTGGGAATCCTGTTGCTGACCCCTTGAAAAATGATGGGGGGGGGGGTCTGGTACTGAGACAAATATGGAAAGGGAAGCTGCTGCACTTGTGCGTGTGTGTTCATGTGGCATATTGCAGCACATGTGTGTTGCTGCATGTGACATGCTGCTGCATGCTGCTATGCATTTTTACTTGAAACATGTGGCCATGTATGTTTGGCTACATCACGCTCCTGCACATATGTTTTCAAGGTGAACCCTTGCAAGGAAAGCAAAACTGTTTAAAAAGTTTTAAAAGTGCAGGTGATTCTGCCTGCCACTCCATTTACTTCCCCGGAAGTGACCCTGTGGTTGGAGAATGAAGCTGCTGTTCCCATCCCCCTCTGGTAATCTTTATTTTTCATATGTCAGGGATTTTAAAAGTAATTTTGAGTATACGTGATGTTAGTTTTACACATTGACTCTGGAACATAATTCTCAAGTAAGATGAGGGGCAACTATATCAACCAATGTGCATTCGAAGGTTGTGCTATTACCATTGAAAAATTACAAGCAGAAAAATCTTGGTACTGATAAAATACAGCTGGGACACAACTAGAGTTAACAAAAATTCCTACTGATAGAAATATTTTTCTTCTGAAAATAATTAACTTGTCTTTCACTACAGTATTCCCCAGTCAACAAGAAACTTCTGCAGTCCAATCCTAAACAAATTTGCTCAGAAGTAGGCTTTGTTGAATTCAGAGGGAACTGTTTCCTAAAAAGTAGGCTGAGAATTTCAGCACTATCTTTGTTAATGCAAAGGATGAGGCACATATAAACCCTGTGGTTTCATTGCCACCGAGAATAATTCCCTGAAGTGCTGTGTCTAAAAATGATCTGACCAGTAGATAGAAGACTACCGACCTGCAGGACAGAAACACAGTCAGCTCTTTTGTGCCACTGAACAGTTTAACAGCTTACAGCAACAATGGATTTCAGTTTAGAAAAGGAAATTCATTCTTTGTCATATCCCAGGGGAAAGATGAGAGATAATGAACCTCATGTGATAGGACTGGTAATGCCACTTAGCAGGCTTGTGAAAGGCAATCAGGAACCAAACCACAGGAGACCAAAAACATGGCCGGTCTTGTTTTTCTATTTGTAATCTGTGCCAGAAAATTAGACCATTGGTTTGGCAAGGATCTCCGCTGAAGAGAGGGTGCTGGTGCTCCAATGAAACCCATTCTTTTCAGGTATTCTCCTTAAACTTCATTTTTTGCCGAAATGACAATCACAGCACAATCCTGTACTTTTCCGGCACTGGGGCAGCACCCGCTGTGCGGGTGTACACTGTTGCAAACATGCCGTAAAGCACATTCTGACAGCGCTAAGGATACTGAGGCTGGGGGGAAGGACTGCACTGTCTCGCTGGAGGAATGCATGCCAGAGCAGGTAAGAGCTACTCTGAGCAGAGCAGGGGTGGAGAAAGGGCAGGAGAAAGCAGGGCGGGGTGTAACAGGGCAACGGGAGGGCAAGGATGGGTGGATCTGGGCAGGGATGGGCAGATCATGTCCCTAGAAAGAGATTCACAGCAGTTGTGCACACTGTATCCAATCCCCCTCACCCGGGCCTGTATTGGAAAAGGCAGGAGATATCCCGAGGAGATAGGGACTGATATCAGTAGTGGCCCCTTATCCAAATGAGCCAGGGATTACAGGGTTAACCCCCAAGGTCTTTGCCTGCAGCAGGAACACAGCTGCAGTGTTCCTCAACTAGAGTTGAAGTTTATTTATTTATTTATTATTAGATTTTTACCCCGCCTTATTGTGCCCGAAGGTACCCAAGGCGGCATTACAATATATATATAAAACAATATAACAATTTACAATTAAAAACAATTAAAACAGAATTAAACAATACAATCAAAAATTAAGAACACAATTAAAAACAAATTTAAAAACAATATAAAAACAACAAGCCCCGTGGGTTATAATAAACCAGCCAGCCTGTCAACGGTTAAAAGCTTTTTGGAATAAAAAGGTCTTCAGCCCCCACCGAAATATAAACAAAGAGGGAGCAGTTCTCAATTCTAAGGGGAGGGTGTTCCAGAGTTGGGGGGCCACCACCGAAAAGGCCCTCTTGCTGGCCGCCGCCCCTCTCATTTCTCCTGGTGGCGGCACAGTCAGGAGGGCCCCCCCAGATGATCTAAGAGTACGGGTTGGATTATATGGAAGAAGGCGGTCCCTCAAATACCCCGGACCCGAGCCGTAAAGGGCTTTAAAAGTCAAAACTAGCACTTTGAATTGGGCCCGGAACAGAACCGGCAGCCAGTGTAGTCGCCGAAGCAGCGGCTCGACCGTCTTCAAAGGCAGCCCCACGTAGAGCGCATTGCAATAATCTAATCTAGATGTCACTAGGGCATGGGTCACAGTGGCCAGGTCCGCACAGCTCAGGTACGGCCGCAGCTGGCGGATCAGCCGAAGCTGAGCAAAGGCTCCCCTGGCCACAGCCGCCACCTGGGACTCCAGGTGTAGCTGTGAATCCAGAAGAACCCCACCGGGAAGTTGATGCTCCCACCGGTCTTACCCTGGCATAAATCATTTTAGGACTGCAATTTAGGTTTGTTCTTGTCAACAAACTGTATACCTCCACATAAATGTTTGCATCCCTTTGTTCTTCGTCCCTTCATTCTGCAACAAACGAAAGTTCACAATTAAAAGGGGCAGCTGCAACTAAGTGCTCAGGAAGGCTGATCATAAATTACGTATACATTAGCAGTGGATGGGTGAGCTAACATGTATTGATTTACTTTTTGAACAGCCCTTAGATTAATGATAAAACAGGGGCCCACTTAAGACTTTACACCTGGTGACATTTATTAGCTACTTTTGCTTGTCACAGGCTTAAGTGGCATTTTCATTTCAGAGTACTGGTCTGCACAATATCCTGATAGATTCCATTGATATTTGTAGCGTTATTGCAGATTTATAACAGTGGTTTGGAGGAAACACACACATTGTGTATGTGCTAAATGACAGACATACTAAGAAACAATATTAAGCAATTGTCTATGCTATAGAATAAATATGGGTGAAACAATTTTTCTATGCATAATTGCTTTGGAGTGAATTTATGTAGTAAAAATAAGCAGCTTTCTGTAAGCAGCTTTTTTTCTTTTGGCTGTATTTTAGAATACAGAGAAGGAAAACACTAAAATAAGCAGATGTACATATGTTGAACTACAAAATAAACTCTAGCTGAGGAAAATAAGGAACAAACTAAAAAAAAAAAGGTAGAACAGAGATAGACGCTCCAGATGTACTCAACAATACACTGTCAGTTTCAATCTGCTATGTTGACTCTTTGTTTTAAGTCACAGTTGACACTGATTTTCCACAGTGGAATTCCCTGCTAAATTAATTTAGAACGATAGGATTTCCCATTCCCCACCTAAGGATTTCCTGATTATTTGGCAATTCTATTGTAGCCAGAGAAGCAGGAATGGCATGACTGCACTTAAAAGTACAATTTGAGTAAGACTTTCCCAAAATTAAATGGCATATTCTGACTCCAGTGTAGCCTGCCACTTTCAAGCACAATTCCAGTGGCACTACTCAGACGTAATTAAATTGTGAGTAGAGGCCTTTGGCTTTGTTTTGTTCAGCTGGGGCACAAGTGACTGATACGCATTTCAGGGCTATTGTTTCCACTATGAATGCATTATCAGGCTCCCATACCTATCACATTTTTTTCCTATCCCAAAAATAAGAATGAATAGCGGCAGTATCAAACATACAAATAGGGTGGACTCTTTTTTTTTCTGCCAGTGCCCTTCTGTTTTTGGCAGTGGCATAACAGGAAGAAATTCAAACAAGAATGATGCTTTTCTCGACTTGGAGTGCTGGAAGAAGATATGGAAGTTGCTATTTATTTATTTATTTATTTATTTATTTATTTATTTATTTATTTATTTATTTATTTGGGAATTTCCAAAAATTGGAGAGTTTGGGGAATTCCAAAAACTGTGGCAACATCACCCAAGTCCTTTGTCATTCCCAGACATATCCCTGTTAAAGGCAGCACTGAACAAGGTCTCTCAGAGCCCAGCCCTAAATTGTGGGCATGCTGCGGGCCAGAGGCGGAGGAAGGGCGCCTCGGAGAAGGCAAGCATGGCAGGTGCTGGCTGTAGCAAGGCGCAGCAGCATGGAAAGCCCAGCATTCTCCCCCCCCCCTCCACCGCCCTCCCTTGAGCTTGGATCACTCCTTGATGGAGCAATTCCGGGTTCAGGGAGGTGTGGATGGGTGACACACGGGGGCGAGGTAACCGTGCTGGGGGAGCGTTGACGTTGCCCCATCCCAGGCACACTGCGAGCCAGGAATGGCTCTGCTGCCGACCCATGCATTGCCTTGGCAATGACTGTCATAGAAATGCTGTAAGGCACTTCAGTACCAGTGGGAAGCATGCAGTGCTGGTGGTTGGTGCTGGGCCTCAGTGCTGGGAGGACACCCAGGAGAAGTGCCAAGCAGTGAGTATCCCCACTGGGTGGTGGGAAGTCTTTTTGGGAAAGCAGGGAAGGCAGCCAGCCGGCATAAGTGGGCAGAGAGAGGGCAGAATGAGGGGAGGATAGGGCCTGGGAAGGGGTGGGGATGGCAGTAAAGTCTGCCACCAAATTCTATATCCCTCCAGACCCATAGAACCCAAAATGGGACTTCTCAGTTCTGTGCCAGCTCAAGAGCAGGTGCAGATCCAAAGGGACCCACTGGGGCCAGTGGACTTCTACATGGAGTAAGAGAATCGATGTTCCCTTACACTGAGTAGACTTCTGCAGCTGCTCTGGTCCACAGGATACAACTGCAGCCATTTCTGCACTGCTGTACTGCACAGCACTGGCAGCTCATAGCATTGGCCTGCCAGATGGAGAAAGATGTTCCTGAGTCCACTGATCCATCTAGTTCTGTCTGTCTGTCTGTCTATATGTGCCTATAGCAATTCTCCAGGGTTTCAGGCAGGGGTTTTCCCATTCTATTCCTCCCTGGGTGTGCCAGGAATTGAATGCGAGCCACTTTCATCAAGCAAAGCATGTGCTCTCTTAATCAGAACAGGGGTTGGAGAGAAGGGTTGCCTCTCAAATTTGGCTTCTTGTGGACCAGGTGAAAGTTTTAGATATTCTGCAAGATGAAAAAGGATTGACCACACTAGCTGAATTTCCTTACACAGTGCAAGTTCATGTATCAGTTTTCTCCATGCAATCTGATAGGAGAAAGCAGCCAAGAAAACAGCCTCTGAAAACTGGCTATAGTGAATTTATAGAAACAAACTAAAATTTTCAGCTCCACATGTCCTCATACCCTACTGCAATTAGGCTTAAGTACATATATCTCAAATAGCTGTATATTCTTTCCCTGTGCCGACTCTCCTTCCTCTCTTGTCTCCCGTGTCAGTTTTGAGACTGTGAGCCTTTTTGAGCACAGACTTCCCATCTATTGTAAAGCACCATGTACACAGATAGCACTATGCACGAGGAGGAGGAGGAGGAGGAGGAGGAGGAGGAGGAGGAGGAGCGTAGTGGATTTTTGAAAGTATTTTTTAATCTTTCAACGGAGAAATGCTTAAAGTGCTTTTAATTCCCCCCCATCCTGTAACATGCCTTAAGGAATATGATTTAAATGAATCATAATATAAGACTCCCCAATACTAGATTAGCTGCCTAACACCACAAATTGATTGAGAGCGCAATCCTAACCTGGAGTTAGGCCACTGTAAAGCATGTTTGGACCACTCTCGGAGTCAGAGATGATGGTGCACATCTGTGTGCCAGCCTCTCTGACTCCGAGAGTGGTCCAATAGAGTGTCCTTTGTGTCAACCAAGCTTTGCTGGCCTAATTGTCCCAGCCTAACTTCAGGTTAGGATTGCACCCTGAAAGTAGGTTCCATACTGTTGGGGCTGATCTACTATCTCCTGTCACTGCACACACAGGTTTTCTGATTGTTGTCTCTGAAAGGAAACACTTTGCAAATGGAAGGGGCTTTCCAGTTGTATACATTGGGTATTGGACACCGTCTCACAGAAGACAATGGAACAGGAATCCTGCTGTCCACACAGATCTGGGCTGAACCCACGGTATAAATGTCTTCATAACAACTCTCTCTCAGGCAAGAAGCATTCTTAACAGCAGCTCTACCCCCACCTGCACAGTAGCATTTTGATGTCTTTTAAAAATGTGTATTAATAGGAAAATGCGGGGGGAAAGGGAAGGAAACGACGTTTCACCTGGATTATTAAACCAGATTCTGATGCTAGAGAAGAAAGTCACTTGGATGAGATGAGCCCCTAGGGGTCAGTATAACTGAAGTAACATTAATGCATGGCAATCAACTAGATTAGGTCACGGTAAGATGTCTACAAATCAGCAGCGGCAGTGAATGAAAGCAAAGCTTTGTTTTGCAGATAGGCCTTGAAGTCACAAATGCTCCTCCGATGGACAAGCTCTTACTAAACCATAACATGCAGGCAATGGAATTGAGATGTTGTTGGGCTTAAAACGAATTTCTCAAGGGAGATAAAAAAGAAAGGGGGGGGGAACTATTAACATGCCACAGTTGGCCAGAATGTGCGTATTGGACAGAGAAGGAAACATGTTGCCAGAGGAGTAATCAGGACTCATTAATCCAGCATCAATACAAGAGACTCCCTGTTGTTTACTCGTAGCACTGCTTTGCTGTCTTTGTAACAGACCCAGGAAATCACTGCGTCAACAGCACTTCTCTTTCATTTCTTCTCCTTCTTGCAGTAGTTACTTTTCCCCCTGCACTTTGGTCTCCTCAGAGTAGCTACTGCCAAAGAGCAGTTGGCTGTGTTTCCATTTGGTCTGTGCCAACAGATAAGACACTGCTGTGAAGGTGAGTGAGCAATGGCAGGTCTTGCGGCTGACCTGTTTCCATGCTCATCTGACAGAAAGGGAGGTCTCTCGCCATCAAGACTGTAGCAGCCATTGGAAGCACCACCAGGCTGTTGTGGCCTAAATGGGGTCCCTTTTAAAGGGAGCAATAGCTCTGATATAGCCCAGTTCCTGGCATGGAGTATGACTATTTCATGGCTAATTCAGGTGGCTCTTCAGCCTCCCCTTCTCCCAAAGAGACTCCCACAGCTGCCACTAATTCCACAGGATGCAGCAGTAGCCATGCTGGTACTGCTGCCCCTTTGGGAGCTGGGCAGCTCAGGATTGCCTGTGAGGCCAGTCATCCTCAGTCTAACTTACATCACAGGGTTGTTGGTGAAGACAAAATGGGGAGGAAGAGAACCTTGTATGTTGCCCTGAGCTTCCCAAAGGAAGGGTGGGATAAACATGTGATGTATTAAATAAATGCATCTCTGTATGCCTTGTGATTTTACAGGAGTTTGACACCTCATTTAATTCAATAAATGTCTGCACTACAACTTCAAAATTGTGTTATAATTCTATATTATTACATCTTAGAAATGCATTATGTCAAATGACTGGATTTCTCTTTGTCAAAGTTAAGTGTTGTGAGGAGATACATGGTTTTTACAGTTTATTATTCCAAAGGGGAACGAATTGAGAAAATGCACATACGATTTTTTGAGTGCCTGGTTTTAGATTACACCCCTAAGAAATTATTCAGTATAATTATACAGTATTCCCAAAAAGGCTTAATAGCCCTTATGTTTTTGCTTCAAAAGTATTTGCTGTGGCTGTGATCCCAGAACCCCCCGTTTTGTTTTTCCATTATTTGAAACTATTAGAGTTTTGTATATGTACTTAAAGCCCATTGCTCTTTTCTGTTGCAAAAGGACTAAGTAAAAAAACCAAACACAATTTCCTTAATCACAGTAATGCTACTTACAGACTCCTGAAATATTTCTTGTTTCCTTATTTGTTCTTTGTCACCAGGTTTCTCAAATACAATGAATCTTTTGTTAAAACATTCTTTACGGAGTTCTAGAGGTCTTGAGAAAAAGACCAAAACAAATGGATGAATAGATACAATTGGTGGAGATAACAGAGGATCTCAAAGAAAGGATTGCACAAGGTGTGTCCCTTGGCACTTGAGCAACACTCAGGCTGGGCCAGCCAAGATGTATTTCCTCCCCTCAAACCATTTAACAGCTTTTCCAGGACTTTCAAACTCAAACTGTACAACAGAGGGTGCCGTTAAAGATACTAACCTTAAAGATAGGAAAGATGCTGATTTTCCTTTCCTTTCCTTTGGGTAACGTGGTGGCCCGAATGAAGTTTTCCAGAGCTGTGCCAACAAAATCGCTGGCGCAACTCCCAGAGGCCTGGATTGGGACTGACCAGGCTGGGGACAGTGATGGTGATTTAGATTCGGCCCAAGTGCCAGATCCTGTCTCCATCCCTTTCCTTAGGCTGGTCTGCCCATAGGCTGTATTGGAAAAGGCAGGAGATACCCCGAGGAGATAGGGAATGGTATCAGCAATGGCCACTTGTCCCAGATTAGCCAGGAAGTACAGGGTTAATCCAAGGGAGACCCAACAGGGAGTTTCTGGCAGAACACCTCCTTAGGAGTAAAGGGAGGCTGGAACATGGATGTTCATTGGCCTCCCCATGCTGCTTCCCAAACCAGATATGTCTGGCCTAGGGAGGGATTGGGGAGGGCAGGGGAGGGCAGGCCAATGCACAGACCAGCCTGGGAGGTCCAGTAAGTAGGCCGCATCCAACCCCCTGCCCTGGCTTGGTTGGCCCTACATGAGCCACTATTTTGCTGGCTCAGAGCCAAGTAGCCCTGTAGGGGGGTTTGGAGCTTATTGAAGTAAATTACTTTAATCAATACAAGTTGATTTTTGTCAACTACTTTGAAAAAAAGAAAGATATTCCATTTCTTAAACTCAGTTGGGTAGAGCAGAAGCTGTACCAGATTACCATGAGGAATGCTAGGTTTGTCTATTTGCTTGAGACCAAAGTAATAAAAATATCAAAGGTCTTTTCTCTTGTAAAATGTCCAGGTTTTTTTTAAAACCAGGAGCAATGTGGCCAGCTAACAACCACCACAAACATTATATTAGTGTTAACTATGACTTACAGTCCTATTCAGCTCCCAAGTTTTCAAAGAATTGTTTTGTAAGATAAAAATGCAGCAATTCCCACCATTCTTCAGGATCTCTCTCTCTCTCTCTCTCTCTCTCTGAAAATAAATGCTCTGTGTGTGTGGGGGGGGCTCAATCCTAACTTGGAGTTAGGCTGGCACAGTTAGGCCAGCAAAGTTTGGCCAGCACAAGGGCATGTTTGGACCACTCGGTTTGGATCACTCTTGGAGTCAGAGAGGCAAGCACACAGACGTACGCCATCCTCCCTGACTCAGAATGGGATCTAAACATACTTTACGGTGTCCCTTGTGCAGGTCAAGCTTTGCTGACATGTGCCAGCCTAACGCCAAGTGAGGATTGAGCCCTCACACATACACACACCATTTATTTTCAGATCAATGTACTCCATCAGCTGTAATGCTTAGGTTAGCATATTGAAATGTATCATGGGATTACTTGGAACAGACTCTTCTACCTCTTCTAATGGATGCCAATATTCCAAAGCTTTGTTTCTCTGAACTGATTTCATCAGAAAGAAGTGAGGGGGGGGGAGAAGATATTCTGAAATGGGAACCATTTATAAAACAGGCTTGCCATCTTTCTCAACACTCTCTCATTGTTGGTGTCATTCAGAACAAATGTACTATGCTTGACTTCAGATACTGAAAGAGCAGTCAGACTTGGATATACGTATAAGGTCAAGTCATACATCATCCAGCACAAGTGAATCTGCTCCTCTAACTGGCCTTAGAGGCACCTTTTAAAGAGTGCTTTTCATATATTTAGCAGGGGAGAGCATCATCCCTATTTACCACACAGTGCCATCATCTCCAGTGGTTGGTGTTGGTCTTGCCTTGGACATGCAAAAGAGGTATTTCTACTGGAGTAAATAAAAAGCCCTAGAATTTCAAGGTGGTCCAACACATGGTATTCTGCCGGAGACTCCTTGTTGGGCCTCCCCGAGGGCTCCAATGCCCACACTAGGCTAAATAGTTTTCCCTCCAGAGCAGCCTCAGAGATAGGCAAGAGAAGGGGGTTCATTTATCCACTGGGCCTCCTTTCTTCCAGCAGCTTTGCTTGGAATCATTGGCTGGCCAGCCTCCTCCAGACTACTCTCATCACTGGCTTAGTTCAAAATACCCTGATTTAGCACCAACAAACCCCAGGACCAAACAATAGGCAGTCAGCTTGCCTAAGCCACAACTGCCTCCTCCACTTGGTGGCTCCAGGGGTGTGGCAGCCATACAACAGTTCCCCACTGTTACTCCCCACAACAACCTTACCTTATCCAGTCCTTTAACAGTCAGTCCATCCATCCAGCACCTGCCCGGTGCCTCTCCTCCAGCACCTACCTGGTGCTAATCACCCTTCCTTTAACAATCCATCCAGCACCTACCTGGTCCCTTCCTCCAGCACCTACCCAGGTCCCTTACTGCAGCTCCTGCTTCCCACTTTATACTGAGGCAGGCCAATCGGTGTCTGTTGCTGGGCAGGCTCTAGTTCATCAGCCACACCCATCTGCACCTGTGCTAATCCCTTCCTAGCCAGGGCCCTCATCAGCCTGCAGCTGTGTTCCTGCTGCAGGCAAAGACCTTGGGGGTTAACCCTGTAATCCCCGGCTGTTATGGACAAGAGGCCGCTGCTGATACCATTCCTTAACTCCTTGGGGTATCTTCCACCTTTTCCAATACAGGAGGTGAAAATGTGCTTTGCAGTGCACTTGCAACACTCCTGGGCCGCCACAAGGGAATTGTACCAACCCAACTCTCTGTGAGAGAGGGAGATGTTGTCAAGGTGTTGGGATAGCTCAATTATCGTGTGGGCTGACTGAATGAAGTTGAAATATCCAGTCATGGAGCTCCTGCCTAACATTTAGGTTGGCCCTAAGTAGCACTGTTGGCTTATGTAATTATGAATGCACTGATAGCAACCCAAAGTCAAGCTATGCGGTTTTATTTGCTCTGCAACTGACTTGCCTCAGAGTAAACAAGTGACTGGAAAGCGAGTTAAACATTCAGCTGAAAAAGCAAACATCTTAAGAGTAAAAGTAGCAAAACGGGAAACTGGCTGACAATCTTAGTTTTGTCTGTTTGTCAGTTTTTCAGTGTAAAGAATCAGGAAGAAGGGATGTGGCAACTTTGTGACCTCTTCTTTGTGGAACCTGAGAAACAAACAGAAACCATGTTCATAAGCCAAGGCCCAGACTTAACTAGGATGAAGCTGAAAGTCTTTGTCTTTTATTAGAAGCAAATACGGAGTGGTGTGTGTGTGGGGGGGAGTATATCCTTCCATTCCTGGGAAAGGATCTGTATGGGATGCATGTCAAGGCCTCTTATTTGTACATCATCTTTTATTTTTCAAAATCTGATCTGAAGGATCAGAGTTGAAAGCCTGAACTGTCTTCTAGAAAGACAGAGTGTTGATCAAATAAGGGCGAGAGATGCTCAGTTTCCATTCAAACTTAAAAGCCCGTAAAATGGTCCTGGTCTACCTACCTGTTCCTTCACTCATACTAATTGGGAAAAATGGCTGCCAATACTGGCCATACTCCAGTGCTTTTAATGGGAATCTAACATGCAGGAATTTAGCAGCTGAAGTCTTTCCAATGTTGAAACGTTAAAGTGATCTGAAGGCTGAATTCAGTGCGTGGCGATGCGCGTTCACAACCCATTCTGCATACACAGGTTGTGCCTACGAGTCAATCTGGGCTGTCTGTTTCCTGTAAAAGAGTTCCATGTGTTTTTCCTGCTGTTGCTATTCACAGCCCTGGTAATAAGAAAAGCAATTTCCCTTTTTTAACTTCAAAGAATATTCTTTCTTTCAAGTTTCACGCTATATTTTTAAATGCATCTTATAGCCCTGTGAACAAAATGCATCTGTTAAACAAACTTGCTTGGAATTGCTAATAATTTCCATTTGCATATAGTCAGATGCTTAAAAGGTCATTGATTTAACTTTCCAGCTTGCATTTATTTATTACAGTTGTGTCTGCCCTTTCTGAGTCCTTGTGCATGATATTTTTGCATGACAATGATAGGTGAGACTGAGCAAGTGTGCATTGCCCAAGGCCATCTTCATAGCAATGCATTTATTTGAGCCTAGGTTTCCTAATCCAAGGACAGGATTCATACCTAATGAGAGGTGCAGTGGCTAGAGGCATAATCCTGAAATTGATGCTCATTAAAACAGGGTTTAATCTGGTAAATATAGCTGTATGTGCCTGGCAGTTACAGTAAACTGCACATATTACAGGCTAAAGGAAAAATGCAAGTAATTGAGCAATGTAAGATTGGCACAGTTAATTTATGGCTCCTTATATTCTACAGTTTTGTGTGTTGGTTGAAAAATAATACACACGACAGCCTAGAATTCTGCACTTTAAAAAGGTCTGCTAAGTAAACCACATACAATGTCAGGGATTGTCTACATTTCACAGAATATGGAAGCGTGCATGAAAATAATTATAAATTTGGTTTGCAAGTCTAGGCACCCAGAATTTGAGGATGGGGGCAGAGCCTGGCATTGTATAAGTATGGGAGGCTAAATAAGTTGCCTTATAAATAAGGGGCTACAGATACCTTAAAAGTGGCTCAAAGTTCCACTTTTCCACAATAAACTGTGTACGGATGCATTTTAATTGAGTCATAGGAAGCTGTTTTCCACTACCTGGAGTCAGATGATCAGTCCATCTAGGTGAGTGATGTCAGTGCTGAATGTCAGGGCCCTCTATGGAAATAGCAAGGATTGAAACTGGGACCTTCTGTACAGTATGTCACTGAGTTGCAGCCTTCTCCTCCTTGAGAAAGAGCCAGATATGAGATTCTCAGAATTCTGATGAAAGTGGCATATTCTGTACTCCAAAGCAAGACAACAGCAAATATACAGGTTTCTAGCATGCCCTCCTGCAGCGGCAAAAGCACCATTTGATACTGAAATGGAAAAGGACAGGCTATTTGCTGGCATTTCTCAGACCTACTCCTTTTAAGTAGAACTTGTAGTTATTACTGCTACAGTGAAGTCAACAGTACAGATATCATATAGTGATAAGAAACTGGCAAAACACTTTAACGCTTTCTAGTGTTGTACCAGCTTAGAGTTGAAATAAATGTTAAGCACGTACCTGAGTCCCTTCCAGAATTAGACTCTTTCTGAAAAGCCTAAGCAAACAAAGAGTGAGAAAGCGCATGGAGAATTTCCCAGAAACTAAAAATGTATACGTAGGCAAGGGAGAAAGAGATGCGGGAATGGAGTAAAAGAGTCTAAACTCTAAGACCAAGATGACATTTGCTCAAGGGTGTTGAAGATAGCAAGGGAGAGGAATGAGAACGTTATTTTGGCCTTGAGAACAGAAACATCTGTTGAGAAACATTTACCTGGGTAACAAGCCGTTTGATCAGATCTGCACTTACCTTCCACAGACAGTGGAAATGTTTATAAAGACACTCTCAGGTGACATGTTGATCTGGGCATAAGGGATATTTTGCTCTTCAAAAGAGCATAAACAAACTAAAGAGGTGTGCCTGGCACAGCCGTTCCTCATTAGCAACAGAATCATTCTTCGCTTTGAAGTTATTCTCATTAAAAATGTGAATCCTCTTTTTCTAATTTGGGTCATCTTTTCCTCCATACATTTCAGACTCTCAGTGAATGTGTTCAACAGGTGAATTGCATGTTACCTGAATAGCTTTGCATTTTGTAAATAAGAGTAAAGAAAATTTTACTGCCAACTAAAACTAGAGAAAAATAAATGTTTGCCATAGCAATTCTGAATCTGGGAGACCATTTTCATAATTTTACAGTGTACAGGTAGCCATGCATTTTTCTGTTGAATAAAGAAATTCTATTAGAAAAGGTCTAAAAATATGTCATTGCTAGTCAATGCTGCATGTCAATGTGGCAGGAGGTGTGGACTGATGGTTGAGCTGCTGCACTGCCTGAAGCAAAGTAGAAGAATCTGTGGTCTGTTTTTGGATGGGAGACAGAACACAGGGCTGTGACAAGCTGCAGTACCTGTTGTGGCAGAACGGAGTCACTGTGGAGCTGATTAGCCAGTGAAGAAATGTTGTGCGAAGACCAGCCAGCAAAAGAATGGAGTCCAACCTTGTGGACCTGTGCAGGCTGGACTTACAATCACCTGCTGAAGCTCCATGTCATACGGCCAGAGGAGAGAACCACACTGTGAAGACTATATCTGGAACTGAGGATTCGGTGAATCGCATAATACTGTATATTTGTAAAAAACCCATTGAAAAATGGTGGTTTAGACTAGCCTGCCCATGTAAACCGCCTTGGGCATTTGCTTCGGCATGGAAAAGGTGGGGTATAACATAAAAAATAAATAAAATGAAAAATGTCTAATGATTGCCTTACATGTGCAGTTAGGTGGGTACTAACAAGAAACTTCCTTCACAGTGACAGAAATGAAGCCTGACTATATTGTAGTGTTTTTATCCTCCTCAGAACATTGTATAAACTAGCCACCTCTGACCATTGTTGGTGGGTTTATTATTTCCTCGGAGATTTATTCTCACCAAACCATACGGCAGGCTAGCCTTGTGCATTGTTTAATTATTCTCAAAGGTTTTTCTTCTGTATTATGCTTATCAACAGAACCTTGTAGAAGTATTCAGAGTGTCAATGTTTTCTGGTTGGTGGTAAAACGTGCATTTCTAGAATCAGTACTGAGAACATAAAAAGCTATGCTGGATCTGGCCAAGGGCTCATTTAGTACAGCTTCATGTATCTCACAGTGGCCCACCAGATGCCTCAGGGAGCACATGACAACCAGACACTTGTGTCTCACTGCCACTCCCCAGCCTCTGGCATTCTAAAGTAGCCTATTACCCTTTACTTGAACCACCCCCAAGGAAGACACCAGACTGAATTGGGGTTATAAAATATTTATTTGTGCATTTATTTCCTCCAAGGATCTCAGGGTGGTACAAATGCTCCCCCATCCTGTTATCCTCTCAATAGGTATCAAATCTACCTGTCAAGTAGATTAGGTTGAAAGATGAGCCCAAAACTTCCTAGTAAATTTCTTGGCTGACTGGGAATTTGAACTGGTCCAATTATAACCCAAGAACCAATACACTCATGTTCTTCAACTTGTGGATTGTGAACCCAGTGGGGTCGCAAAGCCTCAATTGGGAGGTTGCGGCAACCTTTTAGAGCCTGTACAGTCCAAAAAGGGAACAGCCTGATCAAAACTGAGTTCTTGATGGCATGCACAGCCTCTCCTCGCTGCTTGTCCTGAAGCTCCTAAGGCCGGCCCTGCTCAGGGGTGGGCAGATCCAGTCCCAGAAGCAACTGGCAGTGGGACCCCAGTCTCATAATTTATGTCATTTATGTAGCGGGGTTGTGGCATGAAAAAGGCTGAAGACGACTGCACTATTCCATACTGATGCTGGTAGCGACCAGGTCTCACAGAAACAGCTTGTTTGCCCCACTTGCTATTAATTCCATTGAGACAACCATGAGTTTTTCCTCACCAGCCCTTTTTAACTGTACTTTTACTGCACCAAGTAAAATCCATATTTAATATGGCCTCACAATCAGTGGCGTTTCTACAGGGATGGCAAAGCTTGCAAGAAGCCTTACCTTGCAGTGGAAATCACTCCTCTCCTGCACCGTTTTAGCCAATCTTGGCGTTGCTTACTGGCTATAGCAGCAAGGGAGAGGAGGGATTTACACGACAGGGTAAGGCTTCTTGCAAAACTTAGAGCTTTGCCATCCCTGTAGAAACGCCTCTGCTCACAACAGTCTAGAAGTGAACTATTCTGCAGATAGAGGATTGGAAACATAGTAGGTATCTTACATAGTATGTATGTATTAATTACAGACTTTTATACCCCCCCTTTCTCCTGTATGATTCTACTATAATCAAAATCCTATTAAAAAGAATGTTCAAGCTGGCCCACAGAATACAATGAAATCATGGCATAATAAATCATGAAAGCAAACACAGCAGGTAACACAGCAGGTAATAATAGCAATTAAAAGGTCAGATAAAACAGTGGGAATAAAAAGAGTCAAATGACTCAGAAAGTTCAATGCCTACTGAATAAAAAAAAAGTGTAATATTGAAAGGCAAGCAAGGATGGAGACCTTAAACCAGTACTGCTTCCCTAATCACATGGCTCCAGTTATCGCTTTTTTCTGACATAGGGAAACTTTGGAAAATGCATGAATACCTGCAGTTTTCCATGGAACAAAAGTTATGAATTAAGTCTTTAAAGAGGAAGTTAAAGAAAGTACTCATTTATAAGCAGATCAGGTAGGCAGATGACACAGTTCCATTGGCAAAATGCAAGCATTGCCAGAGTTGAGGAAATGACAAAAGCCTTTTTGACCCTTTTCACTTGCCTTAAACACTATACTTTCATCATTGTGGAAAGAGAAGACCCCTATTGGGCAAATCTCTGCTATATCCAGAGTTTGGAGACCCCAGTGTATACAGCTGACAAACTGAGCCAGCTGCATAAAACTATGCTTATGCCCATAGAAACATTTCATATTATGTTCTTTATTAGGTTCACAGGGCACCATTCTAGGCATTCTTCGGTATTGGCCAGCAATTGGCCCCGGCTTCAACAGCAACACACTCGATTTGGGAGAGTCCTTCAGAGCTAGTTATTGTGCTACTGCCGATGACAGAGCAAACAGCTGTGCCTTTGAAACTGAGGAGCACAAACAGCGTTATCATGCGTGTAACTCACAGCCCAAACGTAAGCTGCCCGATGCCCAGGAGTGCAGCAGTAGCCAGGTGGCTAGTGCTGCATCCTGAGAGAGGCTCCACAGGGAAGGGGATGCTTGTCACCTTTCCCTGCAGTGAGGGCATGAGGCGAGAGGCCGACTTGTCTCTGCACTGGCTATTTAGCAGGCTCAGAGGCGAGACCCTCTGTGTAAGGCCGCAGGGCCCTACACAGAGGTAGGGATCTGGCAGTGAGAAGTCGCCACCAGTCCCATCCCCTGCCCCTCCCCCCTGCTCCAGAACATGCTCCCACCCTGCCCGGAAAACCCGCAGTGCTGGTGACTGTTAGACACACCGCTTGCCAGCTTATGGAGCTCCCTCCAGGCTGTGCAGAGCCAGTTTTGCCATAGCACCATCCCAGTGCTGGTGGTAATGGCTTCCCGCCGGCAGTGGAGGGGCTTTACAGTGCCTTGGGTGACAGTGACGTGGGCAGTACCACCCACGTTATGCCTGATAGGATCAGGCTCTCAGTTATTTCAACCTGGAATGCATAATACCTACAAGAAACCCACAAACTGAGAGTATTATGAGAAGATATTAAGCATACTGGTTGTCCAGGTCAGCCCTAGCCATGGACCCGTGTTCATTAGAGAGCCGACCTGCCTGTGCAGACCCCCACACACCCAGAACTAGTGGTAGTGGTAACATCCAATGTGCCAGCATAGGGCAAGAAGTGTAAACACTCTCTTAGGGCACAATCCTAAACTGAGTTAGGCCGGCATAAGCTTAGCCAGCAAAGTTTGACCAGCACAAGGGACACCGTAAAGTATGTTTGGACCACTTTTGGAGCCAGAGAGGCCAGCACACAGATGTGAACCATCCTCCCTGACTCCGAGAGTAGTCCAAACATCCTTTATGGATGTAAAGTAGTCCATACACCCCTTGTGCTGGCCAAACTTTGCTGGCTTAGCTTATGCTGGCCTAACTCCAGTTTAGGATTGCACTCTTAGTTGTCCCTAGTAAAGTTTATTTTCCTCTACGATGCATGGTATTATTAACCGGACTCACTTTTAGAGTTGTATGCACTTTCGGACACTTTACTATATGAAAAACAAGCACTTCATAATTGTGTGCAAGAGCTGCATTTTCAATAGGATTTTCTATTTAGCTCACTTTCCAATTATGTAATGAGACATCTGGCATCATTCTGAATTTACAGAGAAAGTAAGACTGATTATTGCAACTGATGAAGTGTCTAGTGAATGTGTGCTTATCCATATATGTTGTCCTAGAAAATTAATGCCATGGCCTGCTCAATGAGACATTTCTTTGATCTTTCTCCCCTGCCTAAACATCTTTGAAAAGTAAAGTTATGATAAGCACAACAATGAACGCAGTTTCAAGTTAATCTTTGTTTCCTGTTTTTGTTCCCTTAGGGTCCTGGAGGTGTGTCATAATGACATAAATCATCATAAAGATTGGCTATATTGACATGGTTGCTAAAGGCCTGCATACTTTCCAGTTTGAAGCCCATAAAATAATACCTATGCAAAAGGCAACACAAGGACATCTTTGTTAAACAACAGAATTACAGCACAAATGATCCCAAGGTTACTGCAGTACATCCTGTAAGGGCTTTCCCACTATCTAAATGACTCTAAGGAATGGAAGATATCCCAGTCCTTACTTAAGCAAAATGCCTGTTGAGCCGGGCCTGTGCTAGATCCACTGACATAGAGCAGTCAAATATGTGAGACAGTATCTTTTACAAATGACAGACCAATTACAAATGGTGCAGCTATTGCTTATGGGCTCAATTGCATCTTTTGGAGAAATCAAACATTTGTAACCCTGCTGTTCTATACCCCAAACATCAGCAAGATTTAACCCACCTGCAGCCACCTGTACTCTAAAATTGAATTGGTCATTAGAACAAAGTCTTGTCCAGCCTTTGTGAGCGACAAAAACTCATTTTGTTTGGAGAACGGCTTTGTAGAACCTGAAAGCAAGAATAACATTTTACTGGCTAATTTGATGAAGAAATGTCCTCTCTCTGTTTTGATACACAGTGGGAGCATTTGTAAGGGCTTACAAGGTCTATTAATTGTGTGCTGTAGAAATACTTGTTAGATAAGCGTAAGGCTAAATTCGTATAGCACGACCTTGTGCTTTATTTTGTCAGTAACAACAGCCAGAATTAGGACTCTTCTGTTCAGAGCAGACAAGAATTGTTATCAGAAAATGTTTAGATCTGGAGGACTTACACAGAGCCAGAGCCTTGTGAACACAGAATATGAACTAATCCAGAATGGGCAGACGTTCATTTATTGACTTCTCAACTGTACAAGCAGCCCCAGTCAAGGCAGTTCCCAAAGCAGTGCCCTACCTTTTTTCATATGTTAGTATATCCTGCCCTCCATCACTTGCTCTGCTGCCTGCCCATTATCCAAAACTGGCTGGGTGGGGAGGATTGAGGGAGCTCCCAGGACCCTCCCACTTGGCTTGCTTTCAAGACGCAAAGGTGAAGGAGGGTTAAAGCCATCCTCCAATCCTTATCTCTAAAGAGATTGAGTGACAAGAGAACAAGAGTAATGGTGGGGAGAAGCAGCTGGGCCAATCAGAGAAAGAGACAGGGAGGTGCAGGATATTTTCTGTCAGTTTCCTCTCTCTTCCAGCCAGAACAATGTTCATTCCCTCTCTCATAATACCAGAATCAGGAGACATCCACAAAAATTGAGTGTTAGGAGAGTTAGAACGGATAAAAGGAAATACTTTTTTACCCAGCAGGTAATTAATCTGTGGAACTCCTTGCCACAGGAGGTAGTGATATGCCTTTAAAAGGGTTAAGGGCAGATTTCTGGAGGAAAAGTCCATCATGGGCTATAGGCCATGATGGGTGGTGCATCCTCCTTACATTATTAGTAGGCTACTTCAGAATGCCAGGTGCAGGAGAGTGACAGCAGGATGCAGGCATTTTGTTGTCTCATGAGGCATCTAGCGGGCCACTGTGACATACAGGAAGCTGAATTAGATGGGCCTCTGGCTTGATCCAGCAGGACTCTTCTTATGTTCTTAACTCAAAGCAAGTGGGCCCACCTCATGAATGTGCTGGCTTATGAACAGCTGGTTCAAAGATGACATTCAATAATCAATGCTGTTGCCAACACCGTTCTCATATACATGCACATGTATTCACCACTACACATGTAGACATACAGAGTCTTGGGTTCAGGTCTGCCTGGTCCAGAATTAAATTCAAACCACAAGCCTGTGCATGTCTACTCAGAAGTAAATCCCACTGTGTTCAATGGAGTTTACTCTAAGGTAAATGTGTATAGGATTTCAGCTTTAATTTGGAACTAGAGGAGCCAAAATGCAGTGTATGGCTGTTCTGGGATCACTAACTGGATAGAGGAACAGACAACCTCAAAATACCTCCAATTAGGCCAAAAGTAACCACGAGACAGAATTTTCCAAAAGGATATAGGTCTAATTTGGGGATATAGGAAAAACAAAAAAAGGGACAATGTTTACTTGTAAGGTCAACTGCAGAGAGATTTAAGCGACTGTGGGTGAAAGAATACAGGCATGCCCCAGAATCTGATGGGGTTCTGTTTCAGACTCCACTGTGGATACCTGAAACTGTGGATCCTGGGGACCCCTTTTTAAAGATAGGGGAACATCAGGGGTTTTGCTACAACAAGGTAAAAAAAGAGATTTGTTTAATGTTCTCCTGCCTTTTTAATAGGCCATGGTATATGTGGATAACAAACTGTGGCTACCGAATCAGTGGATACCAGGGCACGCCTGTACTTGTGAATAGCTCTCTTTGCACAGGCATGGGTCAAGTGAACAAGGGAAAGAGAGAGTTGGGCTGCCAGCTAGGTTGAGCTTCCTCTGCCAGAGATGACCCAATGCAAGAGAATTAATGAGGACACAATCTTATAGTTGTGCTGCGCCAATGCGCCAATGCAACAGTTGTGCTGTTGCTTGCATTGGTCCAGTGCTATCGCAAAAGTGCTATAAGGGCACAATCCTAACCTGGAGTTAGGCCAGCACAGTTAAGCAGCAAAGTTTGGCTGGCACAAGACACTGTAAAGTATGTTTAGACCACTTTCGGTACCAGAGAGGCCAGCACACAGATGCGTCATCCTTCCTGACTCCAAGAGTGTTTCAAACGCGCTTTACGGTGGTCCTTGTGCAGGCCAAACTTTGCTGGTCTAATTGTGCTGGCCCAACTTCAGGTTAGGATTGCACCCTCATAGCACATTTATGACAGCGTTAGCTGGTCAGCCCTTGCTTGAAGGTCACAAAACAAATGTTTCACTGGGACCCAAACCTGCTCATAGGGTTTCAGAGGGAGAGAGAAGCAGATAAATTAGGTATCTTCTGTTGGCTGGGTAGACAGGGTCTGATGTCCTTCTGCAGAGCAAGGCAGGATTGCATGGCATCAGATCCCAAAGAAAAAGAAAAAAGGAAAACCTCTTGGTGGGCAGGTGTATCCAGAGGTGAAGGCAGCTACAAAAACAAGAGTCTCTCCAAGTGCCTCAAAAAACAGACTGGAAGTCTCTATGGAGGAAAAAACAGACTGGAAGTCTCTATGGAGGAAGAGTCTACCAAAACGGAAGTGTGGACACCTTCAGCGAGGAAGAAAATGCCAGCATTCTGCTTCCAGAGCAACAGTAATTTAAGATGGTAGTTAAAAGACATGGGAGAAATACTGCAAAGGCATCCCTGGGTGAATAATGGTATCTGGAACATCTCCTGGGTATGCAGCCAAGTGTTTCTTGGGCTTGATTGAGTCAAGATGTGTCCTTCCAGGAGGGCACAAAGGCTTAATTGCATGCCAATCAAAGAGGTTCCTGAGGGACATGTGAACTACATCTGTGCTTAGGTTGTTGGCAGGGCAACTTACTACACAAGGAGACTGAAAAGACTGGCCAGGTGATCTGCCATTAGGCAGTTAGAACTTATTTATTATTCAGGAAAACTTGTGCTTGCAAGTGTCATTATGCTAAGGTGAAGCACCGGAATTTGCAACCACTTATAGCAGTGGTTCTCAAACATTTTAGCACTGGGACCCACTTTGCAGAATGACAATCATGACCACTGGAAGTGATGTCATGACCGGTGTGCTGTCAGTGTGACACCAGTGCCTGCTGCTTTCCTGAGAACGCAGCAATAAATTAGGTTATTTCTCAGCCATTTTCCAGCAGCACAGTGAATCAGAAAGAGGAAAAAAAAAAACCTTATTTACAACCTTAACACAAGCAAAATAACTGCA
>JAJKFI010035529.1:0-22911 GCA_029204185.1 Lerista edwardsae | reverse complement strand
TATCTATCTATCTATCTATCTATCTATCTATCTATCTATCTATCTATCAACACAGTGGTTCTCAAACTGTGGGTCGGGGCATATATTATATATATAAAAATTCAATGGGTAATTTCATGCAGAATTCAATGTAACAAACCCCGTTGAAATATCTGTATTCTATCAAGCAGAGCTCCAGTGGGGTTTTAAAGGTCTAGGTGGGCCTCGGGGGTGGGGTGGGATCAGAATCTGCGGGCTTTCATCTACTCTAATGCAAAAATCTCATAGCAACTCACAGTTCCACTTTGTAGCATTGCCACCAATGCTGAAAGTGAAGATTTTAAGTGGCCACACACTTCTTCCGAATCTAACCATTTTGCTCAGTATTGTCTAGTTTGATTGCCCGCAAGTCTTGAAGATCTACAAGGTCTTTTCAGTATGAGGGCCGCATCGTATAAGAACATAAGAAGAGCCCAGTGTAATAAATGAATGTTTTACTTAATTTTATTTTATTTTTATTTTTTTGTAATCTGCATGATTTGGCTCAGAACAAAGAGAAACAATGTACCAAAAGAATTACGAAGAAACAGTGTTGTGCCAATGATGCACTGGAGATTGCATTTCTACCAACATTGCTCTAATGCATCATTGGTAGAAAATAAACAGAGGATATACAGGTTGGGCCTAATTATTTGTGTCCCCCAGACTCAGGTTGAGCCAGAATAGGCTCAACTTGAAGCCTTTGATCTGTGCTCCAGTTGCCTCCAAAGGCATTTCTGAGGCCTGCTGAAGCCACGAGGCCTTGGCATGGTTGAGAATGCCAGGCTCCATCATGTCTGGAAGGGGTGAAGGGGGGGAAATCTGGGGAAAATGGGGGGAGAAGCCGCAGCATCTTTGGGGCTGAGAATGGGAATTCAGCTCCCTCCGGACTGGTGCCTGGAGGGGTGGTGGTGGTAGTGGTGGAGAAAAATTCTGCATTCTCAGCTGTGCGGAGGGAGGAATTCTCATTCTCTGCCCCAGAGAAGGTGCAGCTTCTCTGCCCCAGAGAAGGTGCAGCTTCTCCAAGTCTCTGAGGATTGGAGACTCTCAGCCCCAGACAACTGGAGAAGTCAACTGGGATGGAAACTGGAACTCTCTGGGGCTGAGAGTTGGTTCAATAGAACTGATAGCCAAGTAAGCATGCACATGTTCAGGCATCACATCTGGCTGAGGTTAAACTTGGAGCACAGATGGGCAGAAGAAGTAAGTTCCTTCTTTGAGTATGCACCCTGATTTCCGAATGGTGCACTTTTGCCATCATGTGCAAGAACCAGCTATACACACACACACACACACACACACACACACACACAGAGAGAGAGAGAGAGAGAGAGAGAGAGAGAGAGAGAGAGAGAGAGAAATGCAGTACATACAGTATATTGCTCTTTTGCTAGAATCCAGATATACTCTTATTTAAATGCTTGGTGTGCTGCCATTCCCTGATTTCCATAATAGGCTATTTAGTTTTTGGCAGTTTGAAAATCAGGATTGCCAGGAAGTTTCTTCTTCAGGAAATAACTAGCGGTTGAATACAATTTGAAGTTATTGTAGCATAGAAATTATACCTTTTCCCAAAAGGTGCAATTCAGAAATTTCTATAAATCTTTTTTTTTCACTGCTACTATCCCAAGGCAGTAAAAAGGAAATAGTACTGTAATCAGAGACTTGTAGTCTACTAATAAAATTAAATGGGACAGTTGAATGAAATACATGTACCAAGAGCACTAGAACACCAGAGGGCACTCTTGACCTGCTGTTGAGTTCAACATTGTTGCTGCAGACACTAATCTGAAGATGAGATTGAAAATGCATTAGGAGATTGAAACGTAACCATTTGTATCTGATTTACAATTGGTAATTCATCTCTACTTTTATAAACAGAAGGCCTTTCCAGACAAAAAAAACACAGAGATTTTATTTTTTAGTGTCACATTTCTGCACATCCCTTTAGGAGCCAACAGCACAATGTTCTCTTCATGTAATGAATAAGAGAGAGAAAACCTTACTGCAGCTGGAATGGCTTAATTAAGAGGGAGCAATTACAGAAAAATTGGATGCCCTAAAAATGTGGAAATGTATGCTATAGTGCTGAAAAAGACAGTTTTCAATACTTTTAACAAAGAGCATAGTTCACAAGTTCCCCCAGAAGGGCCTCAATGAGTAACCTTATTTGTGTATGTCGTTAATTTTTTTTTTTCAATTGATCATCTGCTAGTATTATTTTGCTGGGTGATCAACCTCTATATAATTTCCAATTAGCTTTCAAACGTTCACAATTTAGTACTGGCACAAGGGTGGTCATTGGTGTCATAGCATTACAAATGACTGATGTGATGTGATAGGTGCTGTCCAACAGGCTGCCATAACATTCATTCAGTTATTGCAATCGTGGAATAATTATTCACAACATTAGTTGCGCAACCTTCTATCCCACTTTGAAAAGACTTAAATATTTCATTCATGTGAAAAAAAAATCTCTTGTACAAAATGGCCATTCCTTTGGAGTTTATAAACATTTGCTCTAGAACTAGAGCTTCTTTGGTCAATTGTATCATTTCCCCCCCCCCATGTTTTTCAGGAGCAGCCCTTACAATCCTGTGTTCTGTGATACTGGCAGTGATGTCCAGTGTGTTAAAATAAAATTATACTTAATTAAAAGAATGCCTTATCAGGATGTTTATTTTAATTATGCCATGATTTCATAAACATTTAAAATCATATGATCTGTAAAAGAAAATTCTAAAAAGAAAATATAAAAGCACCAGCTTTCCAAATCTCACATGTATGATAAAATGTATACATCTTAAATTTGTTTGGGTTTGTCTTTAACCTGTTTCTTTGCTGTATCTAACATCTACAATATTTAAATTGATGTCCTTAAAAAAAAAACCCACTATAAGCTTAAGAGAAGAAGAGCTCTGGTCCCTGTTCTCATATGAACATGGATTATTTGTAGTTGTTACGGTATGGGTAACAGTAGTTGTAAAAACTAAATTGTTTGTGGCCTTCTCCAGACATATGCAGTTACTTTCCTCTCCTTAGAGTAACAATAACTATCCTCACACCAATTTCCCTGTTTAAAGCCCCATGAGGGCAAGAATCCCTGGGAGAATTTGGAGCCAAGAGGCTGCTTTTTGAAGGTACTCAAGAATGTTTCTGAATAACATACATGAAATTTTGTAATGGCACTAGTTCAGTTCTTAAGATTAGGGGGCAATAATGTGATTTTCAATAACCTGTGACAGCACCTCCTCTCATCCTTGGAATTAATCCGAAATGACTGATTCCTGTTTTAAAGATGTGGGGATGAAACTAAAGGATTAGATGGCAATTTGCCTGAGATGCATCTGTGACAAGAGTGTGGCTTTTTCACCTTTCCTTTCTCCCATTCCATCTTACCCCTTCTATGTTACCTATTTCACCCTCTGGGTACCTTGTCCTGTCTAGCATCTTCTCACTATCCCTTTGCCCATGATGTGATTTTATTTGTATTTTATTTCTGTGCGTTTCATCTGGATGCTTGTGACATCACCCAAACCAGAATATGACTTTGATTTAGATTGTCTGAGGTGGGCATCCTTAGGGGTCCTCCTTAGCGCTGATCCCTTAGTTAACAGCAGTGAGATGAGCCTCCGTCCCCGGATTTTGGGATCTTTGGTCCCCCTCTTTTGTACGATGAAAGCAACACCGACTCCCCCCACCTCCTACCCCTCCAGCTCAAAACAGGAGAAGCCGCGACCCCCACACTCGCTCCTCTCCTTCTGTGTGGCCGCAGTGCCAAACGAGGGGAGGCGGCCGCTTTTGGACAGGGGCGTGTGCGGGATGCTGCAGGGGAGCGGGCGCCCTCCGGGTGGCGTCGCGGGCCTGTCCCAGCCACTGGTGCGCTATCCCGCGAGATCGGAGGCTCCTCGCAGCCGCCTTTCCATTACTCGCTGAAGTGGTGGCCGCCGAGGGGTTCGCTCCGCCTCTGCTTCTGCGGGGCGAAGCGGAGGAGTCCGTCGCAGCCCGCCAGAGAGCCGGCAAAACCAAAGCACTGGCCGGTCGTCGCTCCTCAGGACCACCAGTGCCGCTCGGGCGGGCAGGGGGCACGGAGGAGGGCTGCCACCCCGTCCCAGACCGAGGCATCAGCTCAGTTCTCTGGAGCACAACACGTCGAGGGACCCTGGGAGCGAATCTTCGAGTGCGTCCTCCAGTCCCAGCGCCAAGCAAAGTCAAAAGCACGCCGGCCCCGGCTGCTCGCCCGGAGGGGAGGGATGCAAGCCCCACCCACCCCCGCGCTTCCGACGGGGATGAAACAGTTAACGTTAAATCCGCGTCGCGCCTTCCCAGACATGCTTTGCTTAATCCCTTTCTGGACTGATTGTTTATCGCAGGAGCCCCGTGTTGGTCCCACCCCCTTCTCTATCTCCCCCCCCCGTAAAAACCGCGACGACCACTCCGCAGCCGACAGCCGGGCAGAAGCAGCACCACCAGCGGATTCGCCCGGCTCGTCCCCGCCGCTGCCCCGCCGCCTGTTGCCGAACTCCTGGCAGACGACTCGCCGTCTCGACCTCCCGCTCCAGCGAGGCTTGATTGACACCCTTGCGGAGCTAGTGGCGCTCCGGTCCAAGAAGCGGAGCGCGGCTCGCGGGGCGGAGCGAGGCGGGAGCCTGGCCTGATCCGGCTCAATGAGGAGGCGCGTGGGCGGGGCGAGCGATGACAGGCCAATTGGAGGCGGAGACGGCGACGGCGCGGACGGGGAGGGAGCCGCGTCTGGAAGTAAAGAGTGAACAGTTCCATGAGTAGCCAACAAAGTTTCTGCCCGAGTCGCCGCTGTGCGGGGTGTGCGGGCAGGCGCCGTTGTCTCCCTCCCCCTGCAGAGTCGGGCAGCTGATCCGTCCGAAGGGCGCTTCCTTTGTCGAGCTGCCTGGCCGCCTCCAAGCCTTCCAGGGAGAGCTCCGGCTGTGGGGATTCCTGCGAAGGTGCCCGGGGAAAGGACCACTTGTTTTTCCTCTGCCCCCCGCCCCGCCGCCTCAGCCCCTCGCCCGCTCTTGCGGTGCCAGCGACGGACTCCCTTTCGGACCCCCTGGGGGCCCCGCTCAGCTCCCTTGCAGGACTGCGCGCCCGCGATGCCCGCCCGCTCCGGCGCGGAGCTGAGGCGCAGAGGGATGTACAAAGGGACGCGCGGCGGCGCCCGCCGAGGAGAACTTTGCTAACAATGCCCAGGAGCGCTCGGGGCTGCGCGCACCGCCGAGGTGTCGTCCAGCAGCAGCGGCGGCGGCGGCGGCAGAAACCGCGGCGAGGGGAAAAAAGAGCGCAAGAAGCCCGGAGCTGAGGCGGGGCTGGCCGGAGATCGACACTCCGCGAAGGACTTTGCTGCGCTCCCGAGCGCGGAGCGGTGGCAGGAGAGAAGCCAGCGAGCGCTGCGTGAGCCGCCCGCCCGCCCCCTTCGGAGTCTCGCTGAGGGGACTGACCGGACTTTGCTGCTGTGAGTAAGAAACAGCGGAGCTGCGCAGGGGTGGGGCGCTCCTCCCGTCGGTGGTCTGAAGGAGGGGAGCGGGATCCCGCTGCTGCGTTGGTGAGAGGTAGCTCGCCAGGGCGGTTTGCCCGGTGGTGCCCACTCGCAGAGATGCCCGCTGCGGGAGAGGCGATGGCAGCCTCGGCGCCTTCCCTCTGGGACCTCTGGTGATGTGGACAGGGGCTTGCCAGACTTGGAGTACTGCTGGACTGTTCTGCCTGAGACTTGTGAGGAAGGACTGCCACCCGCTCACATGCGCCATGGGCCTTGGGGGGGCAGGCAGCGCCGCTTCCACCTGGCTGCCCCGCTTTGCCTTGCTCTTGCTGCTGCCCCTTCATGCCTCGGCTGAGCCCCGCCAGCTTTTCCAGGTGTTGGAGGAGCAGTCTCCCGGCACCTGGGTGGGAACCATCGCCACTCGGCCAGGCTTCACCTATCGCTTGAGTGAGCACCATGCGCTCTTCACCATCAATGCCACTTCGGGAGACCTGCACACCCGCACCGTCATCGATCGGGAGAGTCTGGCCAGCGACGTGATGGACCTGGTGGTGCTCTCCAGCCAGCCGACCTACCCCAGCGAGGTGCGCATTGTGGTGCTGGACCTGAACGACAATGCTCCTGTCTTTCCGGATCCTTCCATCGTGGTGACTTTCAAGGAGGATACAGGGAGCGGCCGACAGCTGATCCTGGACACAGCTACCGATGCGGATAGCGGGACCAATGGCGTGGACCACAGCTCCTACCGCATCGTGGGTGGCAACGAAGAGGGACGCTTCCGACTCAACATCACTCTCAACCCGAGTGGGGAAGGGGCTTTCCTGCACTTGGTCTCTCGTGGTGGGCTGGACAGGGAGGCCAGCCCAGCCTACCAGCTGCTGGTGCAGGTGGAGGACAAAGGGGAACCGCGTAGGCGTGGATATTTGCAAGTTAATGTCACTGTGCAGGATATCAATGACAACCCACCGCTCTTTAGCCAAACCCTGTATCAAGCGCGGGTGCCTGAAGATGCGCCTGTTGGGGCCAGCGTCCTGCAGGTGACAGCGACAGATGCGGATGAGGGCACCAATGCCGACATCCGCTATCGTCTGGAGGCGGCTGAAACATCTGGGGGGGATGGAGCCGGAGTGCTGCCCTTTGAGGTGGACCCCGAGAGTGGGGTCATCCGCATCCGTGAGCCGCTGGACTATGAGTCACGGCGGCAGTACTCCCTGACGGTTCAGGCTGTGGACCGGGGAGTGCCGGCTTTGAGTGGCCGTGCCGAGGCTCTCATCCGCCTGCTGGACGTGAATGACAACGAGCCGCGTGTGAAGTTTCGCTATTTCCCAGCCACCTCCCGCTTTGCTTCCGTTGACGAGAATGCGGCACCTGGCACTGTGGTGGCCTTGCTGACGGTCAGTGATGCCGACTCACCGGCTGCCAATGGGAATATCTCGGTATCCATCTTGGGTGGGAACGAGCAGCGTCACTTTGAGGTCCAGAGTAGCAAAGTCCCCAACCTCAGCCTTATCAAAGTGACTGCTGCTCTGGACCGGGAACGTATACCCACCTACAACCTGACTGTGGCTGTGACGGACAACTTTGGGGCTCCTCCACCATCACCTGGTTCGCTGCCTTCTTCTTCGAGCCCTGCGGGAGATACCCCTGCCCCTGTGAGTCGCTCCTCTGTGGCTAGTCTGGTGATCTTTGTTAATGACATCAATGATCACCCTCCTGTCTTTGGACAGTCGGTGTACCAAGTCAATATTAGTGAAGAAGTGCCACCTGGTAGCTACGTACAAGGCCTGAGTGCTACTGACAGTGACTCTGGGCTCAATGCCAACCTCAAATACAGCATTGTTTCTGGCAATGAGCTGGGTTGGTTTTGTATTAGTGAGCACAGTGGTCTAGTCACCACCAAAAGCCCCGACACTGTCATGGCTAAACCTCTCCTTGGCATTCCTGGGAAAAGTGTGGCGGCCTCTAGTGGCCTTGACCGCGAAATAGCTTCACAGGTAGTGCTGAACATCAGTGCCCGCGACCAAGGTGTGCAACCCAAAGTTTCTTATGCCCAATTGGTAGTGAACATCCTGGATGTCAATGATGAGAGGCCCCAGTTTAGTCAGCCCAATGGCTACCATGTGTCTGTGGCCGAGAATTCCCCTTCAGGAACTGAGCTGCTAGTCCTCACTGCTGTGGATGACGATCTGGGAGACAATGGGACGGTTCGCTTCTCCTTGCAAGAGACTGAGCCAATAGGGATGGCAGTGGGTCCTTCGGTAGCTCCATGGCGCATTTTTCGGTTGGATCCTCTGTCGGGCAGACTTAGCACAATCTCACAGTTGGACAGGGAAGAGCAGGGACACTACATGCTACAGGTTGTGGCCACAGATCTGGGCTCTCCTCCTCTCTCCTCAGTGGCTCAGATCAATGTGACCTTACTTGATGTAAATGATAACAGTCCTCTGTTCTACCCTGTCCAGTATTTTGCCCATATCAAGGAAAATGAACCTGCAGGCAGTTATGTCACCACAGTGTCTGCCAGTGACCCAGACCTTGGACTCAATGGGACAGTCAGATATAGCATTTCAGCAGGAGACACTTCCAGGTTCCAAATCCACAGCCAGAAAGGGATCATCACCACCAAAACCATTCTGGATAGAGAGGAGAAGACCGCTTACCAGCTGCAAGTAGTAGCCAGTGATGGGGGCAAGCTCCAGTCCCCAAACCAGGCAATAGTCACCGTCACTGTCTTGGACACTCAGGATAACCCCCCAGTGTTTAGCCAGGACGTTTACAGCTTTGTAGTGTTTGAAAATGTGGCCTTAGGTTATCACGTAGGCAGTGTTTCTGCTTCCACGATGGACCTCAACACCAACATCACTTACCTGATCACAACAGGGGATCAGAGGGGTATGTTTGCCATTCACAAGATGACAGGCCTGATCACCACTGCTAGCATTATCGATAGGGAAGAGCAAGACTTTTACCAGCTGAAAGTGGTGGCGAGTGGCGGGGCAATAACTGGTGATGCTTTAGTCAATATCACGATCAGAGATTTGAATGACAATTCGCCCCATTTTCTTCATGCTGTGGAAAGTGTGAATGTGGTTGAGAACTGGAGCACTGGGCACACCATATTCCAAGCCAAGGCTGTTGACCCCGATGAAGGTGTCAACGGCATGGTCTTTTATAGCCTGAAGCAGAACCCCAAGGACCTATTTAGTGTTGACCAGCACAGTGGCGCCATTAGTTTAACAGGGCCGCTGGACATAAACGCTGGGTCTTATCAAGTGGAGATTTCGGCCTCTGACCTGGGAGTTCCACAGCGCTCCTCTAGTTTCATTTTAACTGTTTCTGTCCATGATGTAAATGATAACCTTCCAGTGTTTGACCAGCTTTCTTATGAAGTCACTATCTCTGAATTGGAGCCAGTGAATTCCAGGTTCTTTAGCGTGCATGCCTCGGACAAGGATTCAGGTGCCAATGGGGAAATAGCTTACAACATCATTGAAGGAAATACCGGGGATGCCTTTGGCATCTTTCCAGATGGCCAGCTGTATATAAAAAGTGAGCTGGACCGTGAGCTTCAGGAAAGATACACGCTCCTGGTTGCGGCCTCTGATAGAGCTGTAGAACCACTCAGTGCCACAGTCAATGTCACCATCGTTCTGGAAGACGTAAACGATAATAGGCCATTGTTTAACAGTACCAATTACATCTTCTATTATGAGGAGGAGCAGAGTGGTGGCTCGTTTGTAGGTAAAATCAGTGCTGAGGACAAAGACTCTGGATCGAATGGGGAAGTCAGATATTCATTTGAGCACTTGCAACCTGATTTTGAGTTGAATGCCATAAGCGGGGAAATAAAAAGTACTCATCAGCTGGACAGGGAGTCCCTTATGAGGCAAAGGGGAACTGCAGTGTTTACACTGACAGTTATTGCCATGGATCAGGGCTTGCCCAAGTCCTTAAGGGATCAGGCAACTGTGCAGGTTTATTTGAAAGATATTAACGATAATGTCCCAAAGTTTTTGAAAGAGCTTTACCAAGCTTCTATTTCGGAATTAGCAGCAAACTTGACCCAGGTTTTGAGAGTTTCTGCTTCAGATGTTGATGAAGGTAATAATGGACTGATCCACTACTCTTTAATTAAGGGCAATGAAGAAAACCAGTTTGCAATAGACGGTAGCACTGGGCAGGTGACGTTAATAGGCAAACTGGACTATGAAGCTACTGCATCTTACACCCTTGTCATTCAAGCAGTAGATTCTGGGACAGTTTCCCTAAGTTCAGTTTGCACATTGAACGTGGAGGTGCTGGATGAAAATGACAACAGTCCTTCCTTCCCCAAATCAACTTTGTTTGTTGATGTTTTGGAGAACATGCGAATTGGGGAACTTGTATCTTCCCTTACGGCCATGGATTCAGACTCGGGGGACAACGCTGACCTTCATTACAGCATCACAGGGACCAATAATCATGGAACGTTTAGCATCAGCCCCAACACTGGAAGTATTTTCCTTGCCAAGAAGTTGGATTTTGAAACGCAGTCCATCTATAAATTAAACATAACCGCAAAAGACAAAGGAAGGCCTCCTCAGTCATCTACCATGTCAGTTGTAATATATGTCAGGGATTATAATGACAACCCGCCTCAGTTTCCAGCCGGGGACATATTTAAGTCTATTGTTGAGAACATTCCTATTGGGAGCTCTGTCATTTCGGTAACTGCTCATGATCCAGATGGAGATATTAATGGGCAGCTAGCATATACAATCATTCAGCAGATGCCAAGAGGGAACCATTTCCATATAGATGAAGTCAAAGGAACAGTGTACACGAACGCTGAAATAGACCGCGAGTTTGCTAATCTCTTTGAATTAACAGTGAAAGCTACTGACCAGGCTGTCCCTGTAGAGTCTAGAAGATTTGCTTTGAAGAATGTGACTATCCTGGTAACTGACCAGAATGACAATGTTCCAACTTTTGTATCACAAAATGCTCTGGCTGCAGACCCTTCCGTCGTGATTGGTACAGTCCTAACTACCATTGTTGCTGCTGACCCTGATGAAGGAACCAACGGGGAGGTGGAATATGAAATAATTAACGCCGACACAGACACCTTTATTGTGGATCGCTACAGTGGAGACCTGAGAGTGACCTCAGCCTTAGTGCCTTCTCAGCTTATGTACAGCTTCATCGTTTCTGCCACAGATCTTGGGCCTGAGAGAAGAAAAGCAACCACCGAGATGACTGTGATCCTGCAAGGGCTCGATGGTCCTGTTTTCACTCAGCCCAAATACATCACCATCTTAAAAGAAGGGGAACCAATTGGGACAAATGTGATCTCCATCGAAGCAGCAAGTCCTAGGGGGACAGAAGCTCTAGTGGAGTATTTTATTGTCTCGGTGCGTTGCGAAGACAAAATGTTTGGCCGCCTCTTCACCATTGGGCGCCACACTGGTGTGATCCAGACTGCCGCGATTTTGGACAGGGAGCAAGGAGCACGCCTGTATTTGGTGGACGTTTTTGCCATTGAAAAATCTGCGACTTTGCCACGAACCCAGAGAGCAGAGGTAAGGTCTTTCCCATTTAACTACATGTATTTTATGAAGGAATAGCTTTGTCTGTCTGTCTGTCTGTCTGTCTGTCTGTCTGTCTGCGGAAGAGATGCATTGGAAGAGATGCATCCCTCTGCTTCCAAATTCATTGAAAGTTGTGGTTGAATTTCTCATTTGCTCTATAAGATTAGCTTTTGAAATGACAAAGAAGCAAACACAATAATCATTAGGATTATCTGTGCAGAGGGCTGCATTATAATAAAGCACAGACTTTTGTCCCCCCTCTGTGAGATCAGTTAACTGGGAATCAGGATGCATAGCTGACTTTTTATTCTAGTTTCATAGACTAGCAATTGGCTTTGTGACCTGTTTCACACATGACACTTGTAGGGTTGTATCAGGCATGCTGCTGAATATTTATTTCACTTGTAATGGAAAACATGGAATTTTAGCTAGTGTTACCAGAAAGTGGACCCTTTTCTTACTGATCATCATGCAAGAGTAGTTAGGCAAGGCCCAGGAAAACTGCTGCTGCTTCCCTAAAGTGTGCTTTACTTCTCCACAGCCTTTATTCTGCAGGCTTTGTAACTGTTCAGTTTTATGTTTGAAGTCTGGCAGAAATTCTTTTCTCATTCACAGAAGCCAAATAGTGGATGTCAACACAGTAATGATTGGCACTCAAGAGTGAAAGGATTCCAAAGCATTCGTTATGGTGTCAGAATATGCCTAAGTTCTGTTTTACCAAAAGCATTTTGCTGTAAGCGTGTTTGATTGTGTGATTGTTCATGTAGTTTATGTACACTGGTATCGTCTTTTGGAGGTCAATTTGAAAACCACTAGGTTGATCAAGATGAGGCCTTTACATTTCCTCATGTCATTGTTTAGGTCTCGATTCCTTCACTGAACTCTGAGTCATTGCAGTTGTTTGGTTTTTTATCCCCCCCCTTCCTTCCTTCCTTCATTGGAAGTTTGGAACAAAACCTGTTCTATTGTCAACCAGCAGGGGATGCCGGAAGTGTGGAATGATTCAAACATTTCCCTCATGGTCTAAGCACTTTAACTTTGAAACGGAATACACATTGGAATGGCACATTCCAGGAATTGCTGTGAAGTACTGCTGCACTGAGGCTTCAGTTCAGCCTAGGATGCTTAGAGCTTAACACCCCGAGGCTTATTAAATACTAAACAAAACAAAACAAAACCGTAAAAACATGCATAGGATCAGGCTGCATAAATGCTGAATTTTGGTGTTAGACAATTATATCAGCTATGGTGTAATTCATGTAGCTTTTAATTTTTTTCAACTGGTATTTCTTTTGTTACGGTCTTTGTTATGGAATTTTAAGAGCACACTCATATGCTGGTCTACTCAGAAGTAAGTCTCATTTTCTTTAATGGGCTTATTCTCAAGATCACAGCCTAAGACTTGTTAATATCTTGTTCAGTGGTTCCCACACTTTTTAGCATTGGGAACCACCTGAAGAAAAAAAAAAGATTCACTTGACCAGCTGCTCAAGCCTCTGTGAATATAATGGTGATTGGGCAGCATTGATCCCTCCAAATAGCAGGTTGTTTAACCCTTGATGCACATAGCCTTATCTACTCAGTCAGTTTTGCACATAGCCTAATCTACCCAGGTCCATAATTTGGGAACCACTGGTCTAGTTGAATGAATGGCACCCCAATCCCAACCTGTGCTGGCATATCAAGGCTGCATGGCCTATGCCATATCCAGGGCAGGTTAGGAGCTGGCTGGAGGACTCCTCAGGGTAAGGGGATATATTTTCCCTTACTCTGGGTAAAGCCCCAGCCATCCCTTTTGACTTCTTGGATGCATATCAGCTTTATAGCTAGTAAAAATTCAGGAATCCCAGTGTAACACCAGGAGGGCAGTTAGTATATGGTGGAGGAGGCCTGCTCTGTGGATCCACCCCCCTCCCAGGCCCTTTCTGCCCCTGTTCCACCCTCCTCTGCCTCCAAATACCCCATTCCTATCAACAAAACGTCATCCTGCCAGCCTCTCCCAGCCCCTGTGCTGTCTGGCACAACCTTGCCTGTGCTAGCCAGCACTACTTCTGGTACAGTGCTGGCAGTCCGTCGCAGGCCATTTGGTCAGCCCAGCTGACTCACGAGTAGTCGCAACCATGCTTTACGGCACGCTTGCAACACTCTTAGCCAGTGCAGGGATGGCAGGGCAGCTCAACTGGCAGGAAGATTTCACTGTATATTGCACTGATTTCCTCTAGAGAAGTGCTTTGATTTGAATGGCGCTCTTGTGTAGTATGTAATTGCATATGCAGAGTAGAGAAAATATAATCAAAATTAAAAAGAGTGGGAATAACCCAATCCTACGCTGCCCTGGTGCTGTGTGGTATAGCAGTGCTAAATGGCCACCAGTATATCCTGCAAGGCCAGGGAAGCAGCCCGTGGTCTCCTTGGGGCAAGGGAACATTGGTTCCCTTACCCCATGTAAAACTCTGGCAACACCCATGGGTCTCTTTTGATCTGCTCTAGTTACTTTGCTGATGCAGGAGACACGTGTTGTGCTCCACATCTCTGGAAGGGGGATAGGATTCAGTGCAGCTTCTGCTGCCATCTCTGCCTCCTCCCTGGCCCAATCTGCACTTTGGCCCTCCCTCCCTTGCACATCTGCCCCCTCCGCACCTTCCCCATGCCCTGAAAAAGCCTTCCTGCTGCTCAGTGGGGACACTCATTGGCCAGCACTACTCTTCAGATTCCTGCTGGCTCAGAGGCCCAGCACTGAGTAGCACTGGCTCCCTGCACCTGTCTTGGTCCCAGAGCACAATCCTAACCTGGAGTTAGGCCAGCATAGCTAGGCCAGCAAAGTTTGGCCACCACAAGGGCCACTGTAAAGTACGTTTGGACCACTCTCGGAGTCAGGGAGGTTGGCCCACGAATGTGTGCTGGCCAATGTGTGCTGGCCCTTGTGTCAGCCAAACTGTGCCGGCCTAACTGTGCCGGCCTAACTCCAGGTTAGGATTGCGTCCTCACAGCTGCATGTCAACATGTCAACTAGATAGCTGCAAGTGATTGGATACAGGTCCCCAATTAGATAAAGGTGCAAAAAGGCCAGTGGAGAGCCATCTTCTTGACCTGCAGCCTTCATCCAAAGACACTGCAGCTGTCACTGTCGCAGTGAGATATGTGTAGAAGGGCAGAATTGGTCCCGTGTATCCTGTCCCTAGTAACCATCATAGTCCCTTCTTTTCCATGTTCTCTTCACAAAGTGATAACAACAAAGGCGTTTCTACAGGGATGGCAAAGCTCTAAGTTTTGCAGGAAGCCTTACCCTGTCGTGTAAATCCCTCCTCTCCCTTGCTGCTGTAGCCAGTAAGCAACGCCAAGATGTTGCTGTTCCCTGTGAGGATTGGCTAAAACGGTGCAGGAGAGGAGTGATTTCCACTGCAAGGATTGATTTCCACTGATTTCCTTCTTGCAAAACTTAGAGCTTTGCCATCCCTGTAGAAACGCCACTGGATCACAGAGCACTTTGCTTTTCTGTGGAAGAAAGGATGTTTAGGCCTACCTTGAAACTCTCACATTTTTGTTTAAAATGAACTTGCCTTATATTATGCAGTAACCAAGTAATTAAGATCCTATTTGTTCCCTTATGTGCAGTCCGGCTTTTGTTGAAGTCAATGGAAAAAAAGCCTTTGATTTCACTGTAGCAGGATTTCAGCTGTTTTTGTTGGCTGCCTCCACCCAGAGAGGTATTGACTTTTCTAGATTATGCTGCATTTGGGGATATATATCCTGCCTTCTATCACTGCAAAGAGTTCTGTTCAACCTCACAAATATCTCTGGCCTACAGCCTTTGGGCCTGCCCAGTTTTGCGATATTCAGCACCACTGATTTCAAAGAAATAAATATGTCTGTGCAGGATTGCAACCATATGCAACCATCGTCCAAGGGGATGATGTAAAAACAGGTTTCCGTTCTTAGAGCTCCTCATCTGGAATGCAAAATGTTGCAGTGGTGGGGAGGGAGGATGGGACCTAACTTGAACTCGGGTGTACATGGTGTGTAAAAGGCTGCACTTGATTATGGTCTTGGTCCTCCTATACACATATCTGTGATAAAGATACAATAAGATAAGATTGATAAAACTCATTACATTCGCTTGAGTATGGTTAGGAAGTCAAGAGGTTTCCATAGGAATGGAACAGAAGGATTATGAAGATGCCTGAATTATGAAATACCTCTGTACTACTGAAGATTGATGTTTTCCTTGGAGTGTTCATATAACAATTTTGGCTCCCTGGTGATTTTTTTTTCTCCCTCTCAGTTTTCCCTCCCTCCAGTGTTGTTTTTGCAATCCATCATGAAGCTTCATGCCGACTGGATGATAAAGAAATATTGCCACTAGAACAGCAACAGCACAACCCTGGAGAAAGGCCCTTAGGACAGATTTTGGGGATCGTCCATATTTTCTTTTGGCTAAAGGATCCTGGAGAGATTCCCTGACATACACTCCCCCCAAAGCTAAAATGGAAACGGAGAAAATAGGGAGTATAAGAAATCTGTCAATATATTTTTCACCCAGCTTGGAAGAAGAAATGTCTATTTTTTCTTTAAAAAAATGATACTGGTATAGTTTGGAACTGATATTTGTGCTCAGGAGAAATGTGCCTCTTTCTGTCTTTTCCTCCATGGTGTGAAAAGCAGATTGGAGATGCCAAGTTTTGATCAGTCATTTTTAACTGGATCTCCGAGGCTACTTTTCAATAAAAAATGGTTGCGATGGAAACACACAAACATGCATAAGCTATATTTTAGTGTGCACACACACCCTCTCTCAGACTCAGATCACAATCCTAACCTGGAGTTAGGGTGGCACAGTTAGGCCATCAAAGTTTGACTGGCACAAGGGCCACTGTAAAGAGCAGAGTCAGGGAGGATGGCGCACATCTGTGTGCTGGCTTCTCTTGACTCTTCACAGTGTTCCTTGTGCCAGCTAAACTTTGCTGGCCTATCTGTGCCGGCCTAATTCCAGGTTAGGATTGGGCTCCAGTTTCATTCATCCTATTGCGCTGGCCTTTAATTAAGCATAGTCAGTGATACGATATTATTTTAAATCCAGTCCTTGACAGATTTAAAACACCACTTGACCTTTGTACTACTGATAAAAAAAAGCAGGAATTGGGAGTAACACTTTCTTCGCAAGGCCAGATCCTATTGGATAGGGGAGGGGAATACACATGCCTGCCAAAATACTTGGCTCAAACTAAAGGAACACAGATGGCTGTAACTGATAAATGTGTCTATTATTGTTATTTTTTTTCTGATTCCTCCATGTACGAATACACATATGTGACATTATAAATAAGAAAGACAGTAAGAGCAGCAATTTAAAAAAATTAAAAGGTTAAGATACACTTTGTGAATGCATTGTTCTCCTGTGACTTCATTCAATATAAATTGAATAAACGGGCAGGCCAAAGGTAAGGAACAATGCAGAACAAAATCTGCTTCCTTGATAGTTACACCATGTCGAAAATAATCGGTACTGATCTCTGAGCAGTACTGAACCTTGTTGTTGGACAAACTAGTCCATGGGTGGGTCATAATGCAATCCTGACATTGCCAAGGCATTTGGAAGCTTCTACCTCACAGCTGGGCTTGCAGTGGTTGGAGCTATGGCAGAATTTGCAACCTCTGAATAAATTTACTGCCACTCCATCTCATTTGAGATGTCCTTCCAGAACTGGAAGTCCTTCAAAGTGATGGCCTTCGGAGAGCTATGTGGGTTTACCTAAGGAAGTGCATGCAGTTGCTTAGGGAGGTGTGACTTATTTGCCTTTTTCCATCCCGTTTCTTGGCCATTGTACAGGTTGCCAAGGAACGCCTGTTGCAAGTCTCCATAAGATGTAGCAAACCATTTTTGAAATCAAGATAGTTGCAGAAGCATGTTATGATACAGTTTAAAGCAGTGGTTCCCAAACTGTGGATTGGGATCCACCAGTGGGTCATGAGCCAATTTCAGGTGGGTTGTGAAGCACCCAGAGCAGCCATATTGAAAATATGGAAGGGTGAGACAAAGGAAATGGGGTGTGCTGTGTGGTTGTTTTGCTTGTGTCCAGGTTGTAAATATGTGGGGGGGTTTTTTGGACTCACTTTCGGACTCACTTTGCTATTGGTAATAACCCAACTTATTGCTGAATTCTCAGGGAAGCACCAGGCTTTGTCTCGTGTCATCGTCTGGTGTGACAATGACAGTACGTTCAGCCAAGTCCCAGTAGGTCCCAGACAGATTGTCATTCTAAAATGTGGATCCCGGTGCTAAAACATTTGAGAACCACTGGTTTAAATAGAAAAGAAAATACAACCCCCCCCCCCCGATTTTAGTTGGGCTTTCATAAAGGCCCTTTGGATTCTGGTGCCAGCTCCATTCATATATCACTGTGATCTGGATGGGCAAACTAAGGGCAGCTGGTCTCTCAGCTCTGTCTGTCCCATTTCTCTAATATAGGCTGGAGATGTGGAGAGAGAATTAGTTGTGGTCTGTAGAGATTCCAGATCTCTGTGCAAGGGATTCCTGTCTGGATGAGCCTGGCTTTGTGTGTTTAGCTCTAGCATTAGGCAGTCAGGAAAGATTCTTTCGGTGAACTGATTACATCACTGCCCGGTGTTTTCCGTGCCTGAGTGGGTCTCAGATGCGATGTGGTGGCTCCTCAGGCTTTTGGTTCTGGGAAGCTCTACTGTTATTCTGGGGCTGCTTTGTCAGGAGTAGCCCAGGGAAATGACCAGCTGGGTTCAGGAGTAATCAGGGCCTCTTTGTGGGATGGGGTGGGGAGATCCTGGAAGTCTTTCAAGAGGTGATTTTGCAATTCCTAAATATAGGCATTCCCTGGTATCCACTTGGATTCCTTTCTGGACCTCCCCCCTTGTGGTATATAAATACTGTTGATTAATTGATTGCCCCACGGATGTGCCCTTGCCCCAGGGAGGCTCCAGCCAGTTCCTAACGTGGGCTGGATAAGACGCAGGCCTGCCGACCTTGCCGTTCCAGCGCAAGTTAGGATTGCACCCTGAGTACCACCCCAGTGTGAGAGGTGTAAGGTGTTGCAGATGTGCTTTACGGTGCATTTGTGACACTTTAAGCCAGTGATACGCATGTGCTGCCAGCAATAGGGCCTTCTAGATCAGGCCCTAAATGGGAGGGCTCCCAAGTGGTAGATTGTAGTACCAGAGCCAAATTATATTGATTTAGGGTGTAATCCTAACCTGAAGTTAGGCCGGCACTGTGAGGCCAGCAAAGTTTGGCTGGCAAAATGGACACCATAAAGTATGTTTGGACCACTCTGGGAGTCAGCGAGGCCAGCACACAGATGTGCGCCATCCTCCCTGACTCTGATAGTGGTCCAAACGTGCTTTACGGTGGCCCTTGTGGTGACTAAACTTTGCTGGCCTAACTGTGCCGGCCTAACTCCAGGTTTGGATTGTGCCCTCATGGTAGGTAAAGCAGCACAAAGGTATAAAAATGAAAATGGGACCATAGATAACCTTAAAAATAAAATATCTGTATTTTCTCAAATTGTATGCAGTCTATTGCCCCATTACAAAATTATGCCAAAATTGTTACTAGATACGTACAGCGTTACTATTAACATTCAATATATGCCATTAACACCCCCCCACACACACAAAGTTTTCTTTGTAATTAGGCAGCTCACATGGGCAGAATTCATTAGTTAGAATTGTGAGACAATGATGTTAACGAAGTACCACTTTGAATGAGGTTAGCGATAAATTCAAGTACTAGGAGGACAACAGTGCAACTTAATGGAGACCTTTTCTATAGAAACCTCAGTCAGGGAGTCAATTAGATTCTGTGTAAAGCAGTGTTTATTGTGCACATTTTTTTGAAGATAAATAAGCAGTTCTTGATAATTCTATTATTTTCCAGCTTGCTGTTACACATACTGTACTTTTGGTAGGATGAAAAGACTTCCAATTTTCTTTTATCTGAAATAATCCAAGGGAGTTGAGTTCTGTTTATCCTGGCATGTGGAAATATGAAAAGATTACCCTACTAGCAGGAATATATTGGAAGTCTGAAATGTTGTAGATCAGAGGTTCCCAAATAAAACTCCTACAAAAGTGTGCATGGGAGGGCAATAGGAAATAGCAACTGGAACCCACTTCTGCTTTCATGATAGGAAACCAGAAGTGGTTTCTTCTGATCATTATTTTTAGTCATCTTGAGGCTTGGGGAGCCCCGCAGAGGCATCTGTGGGGCACTGCACACCCTCCAAAGGCCAGTGCTGCTACTGATGAGTAAAAAAAAGTCCCTTTGTCCCTGGCAGAAGCTTGATCCTTGGAATTGCATCACTCCAGTTGTTGGGGGAATGCCCTGCTTTTAGTTCCCCAGGGTGGTTTGCGACCCACCAGTTTGGGAACCGCTGTTGTCAATGAATTGCATATTCATTTGAAGTGTCAGCCATTTCTTGTACTTGACGTAGGGTCAAGAAACTGAAAAGTTTTAAGATGCCATCACTGTTAATTTTTTATGTCTAACCCTTTTCAAATATGGAAGAAAATAGTTGCTTTAAATCAATGGCTAGTAAAACATAGATATATGTATGCCGCATGATATGTATCATCACATATGAGCTGATTCTGATATAGGTTTGTTTTTTCTCTGTGGAATGTTTGGGGAATCTATAATAATAATAATAATAATAATAACAATAACAACAACAACAACAACAACAACACTTGTATTTATATACTGCTTTCTTAGGTCACCAGATTTCTCTAATGACTATAACTCAAGGCGGTTTACATAGGCAGACTTGCTTCAGAAACATGAAGGTTTTTACAATTTTTACAGAAATGTTCTACCTTTCAAGAACTACACACATACAGATGGATCTTTCTGGATTTAGTCCTTCTTTCTGGCCACCCATTTGTCTTCTTGCTGGCTGATAAGCGGCTTCCCTGCTCCCACCAGAGAAGCAACTGACTTCAGCACAACTCCCCCTCACGCAAGGCAGCCGAAGCTCAGCTGTTAATCAGTCACAATTTACAAGGTCTGCCACTCACAGAGACTTCTGGTAGTCCCGAACTGGTGACCTTCAGATCTTCAGCTCTTATCTTTGTAGAACAGCTACGATTTATGATTTGATTTTACATTTCCTAGGTAGTATCCCTTTGGCTGTAGGTATGGCTTGAATGTTCAAATGATTTCTCACATCAAAACCTCGCTGTTGGGGAGAAAAGTTCTAGAAAAGTATTTTCTGTACACAACTGACTAAAACCAAACACTCTCCCTCGAATCATTAAAATCAAATTTCTCTACTGCATCTTAGAGTGTACTATATAAGATTTTATATAGTTTGACATGGAAGTTACAATAGAATCTGAGATATACAGTGATTTGGTTTTAATTTGCATTTTTGAGTTGTCAATGAGCAGTTACATATGTGGCAAAGTCAATGTGTCATGCCATGTATGCAGTCTGTAAATGGTTTCCAGCTCAAGCGTGCTGCATCCTATTGAAAAACACATTTTTCCAAACAATTTCAATGAATTAGTAGCAATTGTTTTGGTCAGAGCAATTAAAATAATACAAACACACAAGAGCTGAAACTGAGGATGGAGGAGGAAGAGTGGAGGAGGTCATAAACTTGTGGTGGTCTACTGATCTCTTAACCATGGTTAGGAGCAGTAACATAGCTACAGGTGGAGCTTGGCAAATATTGCAGGCACTACTCCTACTTGCCGTCTGAGCCATTCTGGGAAGTGACAGCAACATGCAGGCGCTCTCAAATTGGCAAGCATCACGTTGCCATCACTACCCAGAATGGCTCCAATGGAGAGTAGGAGAGGGTGCTTACACAGTGCATTGCAGCGCCTGCAATACTTACCACCCCGCCCCTCTTGTAGCTCTGCTACTGGTTAGGAGATAGGGTGCTGTTAGCTCTGCACCAACCCATAGTGCATAATGCAACTGATCTCAGAAGATTGTTTAATGAAAGAAGCCTTAACACTAAGCGCAATCTCAAGTCTCCCTTATTTTAGTCTCACACAATAGAGAATATTCTGAATTCACCATGGTTATCAAGGAGTAATTCAGATGCCCGTATCTTGGGGCCAGAGCTTTGCAACTGCATTGCTATTAAATATAGCAATGCTTTATAGACATAAGCTTTGTGGAATTAGGGGGAAAAAAAGCACAGATATTTTAAGCCAATGCAAATTAGTCTTTTCATTGTGAGTTTCCTGCTGAAATAATACAACTTTTCAAGACACACAGATTGTTTCTAAGAAAAAAAGATTTCACTGAACTTTCTTAGTTAAATGCTCAGAGATACTCTTAGTAGGCAAGCCATGTGAGGCATCCCTGGGGTTTCTTACAAAAATCTCTCCTTTACTTTGCCTACTTTGTTACCACTGGATTATGTGCATTAGCTGTTATCCCATTATATGGTACATTTATAACTATTCTGTTCAGGTTTTGAAGGGCCCCGGATGGAACTCCATGTAGTCCTGCTAAGATAATGCAGCTGTAGACAAAGACAGTGTGCTGAATTTGGCTGCTGTTGGCACTTTCAGACCTTCTTTCGGGTTAGTTCTGTTCATGTCGGTCCGAAGCAGAGAGTACATCTAGAAGATACTGCTTCTTCTACACTTACAGTATAATGCTGCTTCTATAAGTCCTTATAAATATAGAAGCATGGTCCACTTCTTTAAGTATAAAAGAAGTAGAGCATGCTTCTATTATATACTTAAAAGTACTTACACTTTCCAATGTTAAATGAGAGTAATGCTAATCTGTGTTGGAACAGGCAGGCCGAATGGCCTGCACTGCATCCAAAACAGGTTAGGCAGTAGCTGGAGTTCACCTTGGGGTATTTTCTCCTCACCCTGGGGTAAGCCCCAGGCAGCCCTATGGGGCTTCTTGGATCTGTGCAGTGAATCTGAGAGGCCCAGATTGAGATTGACCAGTTGGGGATGGGGGATAGGATCCGGCCTAAATGCTGTATCAGCAATCCACTCCCTCCCTGGGTTAGTCTGCCCATGACTGACCGCCCTATATCCGCCCTTTCCCACCCGTTCTGCTTCCCTCTGCTCTTCCCAAGCCACCACACTCTCTGAACCTACTGGTGCGGGGCTGCTTATCAGGCATCTGTGGTGGTGTCCCTGGGTCACCATGGCTCTCCGTGCTGGCCTAGTGCCTTCTTCTGTGTTCCAGATGATCCTTATGGCATGCTTGCCACAGCACTAGCTGGTGTAAGGGACTTACGCTGGCCCAGTGCCACTCCAGGGTTGTGCCCATAGATACTTGTCAGGAGCAAGTTTCACATTTAACATCTAGTTAAAGAATATTGGCATATCAGCACTGTTCTTGGTCACACAAGGAACTGATACAGAAGATTTAGCCGAGAGGGTTAATGCCTCCGTTTGCCCGAAAATACAGCTGAAGATCTCAAGGTCGTGAGCTCGGGACTGCCGGAAGTCTCTGTGAGCGGCAGACCTTGCAACTGCGGCTGATTAGAAGCTGAGCTCCAGCTGCCTCGTGGGAGGAGGAGTGTGCTGAGAGTCAGCTGCGTCTCTGGTGAGAGCAGGGAAGCATCAGCCAGCAGAAGACAGACGGGTGGCTAAAGAAAGAAGGCTAAATCCAGAAAGGAAGATCTGAATGTGTGTAGTTCTTGAAAGATAGAACATTCTGTAAATTGTAAAAACCTTCGGGTTTATGAATAAAGTCTGCCCATGTAAACCGCCTTGAGTTACAGTCACTAGAGAAATCTAGTGATCTTAAGAAAGGCGGTATATAAATACATGCATCATCATCATCATCATCATCATCATCATCATCATCATCATCATCATCAT
>JAJKFI010035528.1:0-22922 GCA_029204185.1 Lerista edwardsae | reverse complement strand
TATCTATCTATCTATCTATCTATCTATCTATCTATCTATCTATCTATCAACACAGTGGTTCTCAAACTGTGGGTCGGGGCATATATTATATATATAAAAATTCAATGGGTAATTTCATGCAGAATTCAATGTAACAAACCCCGTTGAAATATCTGTATTCTATCAAGCAGAGCTCCAGTGGGGTTTTAAAGGTCTAGGTGGGCCTCGGGGGTGGGGTGGGATCAGAATCTGCGGGCTTTCATCTACTCTAATGCAAAAATCTCATAGCAACTCACAGTTCCACTTTGTAGCATTGCCACCAATGCTGAAAGTGAAGATTTTAAGTGGCCACACACTTCTTCCGAATCTAACCATTTTGCTCAGTATTGTCTAGTTTGATTGCCCGCAAGTCTTGAAGATCTACAAGGTCTTTTCAGTATGAGGGCCGCATCGTATAAGAACATAAGAAGAGCCCAGTGTAATAAATGAATGTTTTACTTAATTTTATTTTATTTTTATTTTTTTGTAATCTGCATGATTTGGCTCAGAACAAAGAGAAACAATGTACCAAAAGAATTACGAAGAAACAGTGTTGTGCCAATGATGCACTGGAGATTGCATTTCTACCAACATTGCTCTAATGCATCATTGGTAGAAAATAAACAGAGGATATACAGGTTGGGCCTAATTATTTGTGTCCCCCAGACTCAGGTTGAGCCAGAATAGGCTCAACTTGAAGCCTTTGATCTGTGCTCCAGTTGCCTCCAAAGGCATTTCTGAGGCCTGCTGAAGCCACGAGGCCTTGGCATGGTTGAGAATGCCAGGCTCCATCATGTCTGGAAGGGGTGAAGGGGGGGAAATCTGGGGAAAATGGGGGGAGAAGCCGCAGCATCTTTGGGGCTGAGAATGGGAATTCAGCTCCCTCCGGACTGGTGCCTGGAGGGGTGGTGGTGGTAGTGGTGGAGAAAAATTCTGCATTCTCAGCTGTGCGGAGGGAGGAATTCTCATTCTCTGCCCCAGAGAAGGTGCAGCTTCTCTGCCCCAGAGAAGGTGCAGCTTCTCCAAGTCTCTGAGGATTGGAGACTCTCAGCCCCAGACAACTGGAGAAGTCAACTGGGATGGAAACTGGAACTCTCTGGGGCTGAGAGTTGGTTCAATAGAACTGATAGCCAAGTAAGCATGCACATGTTCAGGCATCACATCTGGCTGAGGTTAAACTTGGAGCACAGATGGGCAGAAGAAGTAAGTTCCTTCTTTGAGTATGCACCCTGATTTCCGAATGGTGCACTTTTGCCATCATGTGCAAGAACCAGCTATACACACACACACACACACACACACACACACACACAGAGAGAGAGAGAGAGAGAGAGAGAGAGAGAGAGAGAGAGAGAGAGAAATGCAGTACATACAGTATATTGCTCTTTTGCTAGAATCCAGATATACTCTTATTTAAATGCTTGGTGTGCTGCCATTCCCTGATTTCCATAATAGGCTATTTAGTTTTTGGCAGTTTGAAAATCAGGATTGCCAGGAAGTTTCTTCTTCAGGAAATAACTAGCGGTTGAATACAATTTGAAGTTATTGTAGCATAGAAATTATACCTTTTCCCAAAAGGTGCAATTCAGAAATTTCTATAAATCTTTTTTTTTCACTGCTACTATCCCAAGGCAGTAAAAAGGAAATAGTACTGTAATCAGAGACTTGTAGTCTACTAATAAAATTAAATGGGACAGTTGAATGAAATACATGTACCAAGAGCACTAGAACACCAGAGGGCACTCTTGACCTGCTGTTGAGTTCAACATTGTTGCTGCAGACACTAATCTGAAGATGAGATTGAAAATGCATTAGGAGATTGAAACGTAACCATTTGTATCTGATTTACAATTGGTAATTCATCTCTACTTTTATAAACAGAAGGCCTTTCCAGACAAAAAAAACACAGAGATTTTATTTTTTAGTGTCACATTTCTGCACATCCCTTTAGGAGCCAACAGCACAATGTTCTCTTCATGTAATGAATAAGAGAGAGAAAACCTTACTGCAGCTGGAATGGCTTAATTAAGAGGGAGCAATTACAGAAAAATTGGATGCCCTAAAAATGTGGAAATGTATGCTATAGTGCTGAAAAAGACAGTTTTCAATACTTTTAACAAAGAGCATAGTTCACAAGTTCCCCCAGAAGGGCCTCAATGAGTAACCTTATTTGTGTATGTCGTTAATTTTTTTTTTTCAATTGATCATCTGCTAGTATTATTTTGCTGGGTGATCAACCTCTATATAATTTCCAATTAGCTTTCAAACGTTCACAATTTAGTACTGGCACAAGGGTGGTCATTGGTGTCATAGCATTACAAATGACTGATGTGATGTGATAGGTGCTGTCCAACAGGCTGCCATAACATTCATTCAGTTATTGCAATCGTGGAATAATTATTCACAACATTAGTTGCGCAACCTTCTATCCCACTTTGAAAAGACTTAAATATTTCATTCATGTGAAAAAAAAATCTCTTGTACAAAATGGCCATTCCTTTGGAGTTTATAAACATTTGCTCTAGAACTAGAGCTTCTTTGGTCAATTGTATCATTTCCCCCCCCCCATGTTTTTCAGGAGCAGCCCTTACAATCCTGTGTTCTGTGATACTGGCAGTGATGTCCAGTGTGTTAAAATAAAATTATACTTAATTAAAAGAATGCCTTATCAGGATGTTTATTTTAATTATGCCATGATTTCATAAACATTTAAAATCATATGATCTGTAAAAGAAAATTCTAAAAAGAAAATATAAAAGCACCAGCTTTCCAAATCTCACATGTATGATAAAATGTATACATCTTAAATTTGTTTGGGTTTGTCTTTAACCTGTTTCTTTGCTGTATCTAACATCTACAATATTTAAATTGATGTCCTTAAAAAAAAAACCCACTATAAGCTTAAGAGAAGAAGAGCTCTGGTCCCTGTTCTCATATGAACATGGATTATTTGTAGTTGTTACGGTATGGGTAACAGTAGTTGTAAAAACTAAATTGTTTGTGGCCTTCTCCAGACATATGCAGTTACTTTCCTCTCCTTAGAGTAACAATAACTATCCTCACACCAATTTCCCTGTTTAAAGCCCCATGAGGGCAAGAATCCCTGGGAGAATTTGGAGCCAAGAGGCTGCTTTTTGAAGGTACTCAAGAATGTTTCTGAATAACATACATGAAATTTTGTAATGGCACTAGTTCAGTTCTTAAGATTAGGGGGCAATAATGTGATTTTCAATAACCTGTGACAGCACCTCCTCTCATCCTTGGAATTAATCCGAAATGACTGATTCCTGTTTTAAAGATGTGGGGATGAAACTAAAGGATTAGATGGCAATTTGCCTGAGATGCATCTGTGACAAGAGTGTGGCTTTTTCACCTTTCCTTTCTCCCATTCCATCTTACCCCTTCTATGTTACCTATTTCACCCTCTGGGTACCTTGTCCTGTCTAGCATCTTCTCACTATCCCTTTGCCCATGATGTGATTTTATTTGTATTTTATTTCTGTGCGTTTCATCTGGATGCTTGTGACATCACCCAAACCAGAATATGACTTTGATTTAGATTGTCTGAGGTGGGCATCCTTAGGGGTCCTCCTTAGCGCTGATCCCTTAGTTAACAGCAGTGAGATGAGCCTCCGTCCCCGGATTTTGGGATCTTTGGTCCCCCTCTTTTGTACGATGAAAGCAACACCGACTCCCCCCACCTCCTACCCCTCCAGCTCAAAACAGGAGAAGCCGCGACCCCCACACTCGCTCCTCTCCTTCTGTGTGGCCGCAGTGCCAAACGAGGGGAGGCGGCCGCTTTTGGACAGGGGCGTGTGCGGGATGCTGCAGGGGAGCGGGCGCCCTCCGGGTGGCGTCGCGGGCCTGTCCCAGCCACTGGTGCGCTATCCCGCGAGATCGGAGGCTCCTCGCAGCCGCCTTTCCATTACTCGCTGAAGTGGTGGCCGCCGAGGGGTTCGCTCCGCCTCTGCTTCTGCGGGGCGAAGCGGAGGAGTCCGTCGCAGCCCGCCAGAGAGCCGGCAAAACCAAAGCACTGGCCGGTCGTCGCTCCTCAGGACCACCAGTGCCGCTCGGGCGGGCAGGGGGCACGGAGGAGGGCTGCCACCCCGTCCCAGACCGAGGCATCAGCTCAGTTCTCTGGAGCACAACACGTCGAGGGACCCTGGGAGCGAATCTTCGAGTGCGTCCTCCAGTCCCAGCGCCAAGCAAAGTCAAAAGCACGCCGGCCCCGGCTGCTCGCCCGGAGGGGAGGGATGCAAGCCCCACCCACCCCCGCGCTTCCGACGGGGATGAAACAGTTAACGTTAAATCCGCGTCGCGCCTTCCCAGACATGCTTTGCTTAATCCCTTTCTGGACTGATTGTTTATCGCAGGAGCCCCGTGTTGGTCCCACCCCCTTCTCTATCTCCCCCCCCCCGTAAAAACCGCGACGACCACTCCGCAGCCGACAGCCGGGCAGAAGCAGCACCACCAGCGGATTCGCCCGGCTCGTCCCCGCCGCTGCCCCGCCGCCTGTTGCCGAACTCCTGGCAGACGACTCGCCGTCTCGACCTCCCGCTCCAGCGAGGCTTGATTGACACCCTTGCGGAGCTAGTGGCGCTCCGGTCCAAGAAGCGGAGCGCGGCTCGCGGGGCGGAGCGAGGCGGGAGCCTGGCCTGATCCGGCTCAATGAGGAGGCGCGTGGGCGGGGCGAGCGATGACAGGCCAATTGGAGGCGGAGACGGCGACGGCGCGGACGGGGAGGGAGCCGCGTCTGGAAGTAAAGAGTGAACAGTTCCATGAGTAGCCAACAAAGTTTCTGCCCGAGTCGCCGCTGTGCGGGGTGTGCGGGCAGGCGCCGTTGTCTCCCTCCCCCTGCAGAGTCGGGCAGCTGATCCGTCCGAAGGGCGCTTCCTTTGTCGAGCTGCCTGGCCGCCTCCAAGCCTTCCAGGGAGAGCTCCGGCTGTGGGGATTCCTGCGAAGGTGCCCGGGGAAAGGACCACTTGTTTTTCCTCTGCCCCCCGCCCCGCCGCCTCAGCCCCTCGCCCGCTCTTGCGGTGCCAGCGACGGACTCCCTTTCGGACCCCCTGGGGGCCCCGCTCAGCTCCCTTGCAGGACTGCGCGCCCGCGATGCCCGCCCGCTCCGGCGCGGAGCTGAGGCGCAGAGGGATGTACAAAGGGACGCGCGGCGGCGCCCGCCGAGGAGAACTTTGCTAACAATGCCCAGGAGCGCTCGGGGCTGCGCGCACCGCCGAGGTGTCGTCCAGCAGCAGCGGCGGCGGCGGCGGCAGAAACCGCGGCGAGGGGAAAAAAAGAGCGCAAGAAGCCCGGAGCTGAGGCGGGGCTGGCCGGAGATCGACACTCCGCGAAGGACTTTGCTGCGCTCCCGAGCGCGGAGCGGTGGCAGGAGAGAAGCCAGCGAGCGCTGCGTGAGCCGCCCGCCCGCCCCCTTCGGAGTCTCGCTGAGGGGACTGACCGGACTTTGCTGCTGTGAGTAAGAAACAGCGGAGCTGCGCAGGGGTGGGGCGCTCCTCCCGTCGGTGGTCTGAAGGAGGGGAGCGGGATCCCGCTGCTGCGTTGGTGAGAGGTAGCTCGCCAGGGCGGTTTGCCCGGTGGTGCCCACTCGCAGAGATGCCCGCTGCGGGAGAGGCGATGGCAGCCTCGGCGCCTTCCCTCTGGGACCTCTGGTGATGTGGACAGGGGCTTGCCAGACTTGGAGTACTGCTGGACTGTTCTGCCTGAGACTTGTGAGGAAGGACTGCCACCCGCTCACATGCGCCATGGGCCTTGGGGGGGGCAGGCAGCGCCGCTTCCACCTGGCTGCCCCGCTTTGCCTTGCTCTTGCTGCTGCCCCTTCATGCCTCGGCTGAGCCCCGCCAGCTTTTCCAGGTGTTGGAGGAGCAGTCTCCCGGCACCTGGGTGGGAACCATCGCCACTCGGCCAGGCTTCACCTATCGCTTGAGTGAGCACCATGCGCTCTTCACCATCAATGCCACTTCGGGAGACCTGCACACCCGCACCGTCATCGATCGGGAGAGTCTGGCCAGCGACGTGATGGACCTGGTGGTGCTCTCCAGCCAGCCGACCTACCCCAGCGAGGTGCGCATTGTGGTGCTGGACCTGAACGACAATGCTCCTGTCTTTCCGGATCCTTCCATCGTGGTGACTTTCAAGGAGGATACAGGGAGCGGCCGACAGCTGATCCTGGACACAGCTACCGATGCGGATAGCGGGACCAATGGCGTGGACCACAGCTCCTACCGCATCGTGGGTGGCAACGAAGAGGGACGCTTCCGACTCAACATCACTCTCAACCCGAGTGGGGAAGGGGCTTTCCTGCACTTGGTCTCTCGTGGTGGGCTGGACAGGGAGGCCAGCCCAGCCTACCAGCTGCTGGTGCAGGTGGAGGACAAAGGGGAACCGCGTAGGCGTGGATATTTGCAAGTTAATGTCACTGTGCAGGATATCAATGACAACCCACCGCTCTTTAGCCAAACCCTGTATCAAGCGCGGGTGCCTGAAGATGCGCCTGTTGGGGCCAGCGTCCTGCAGGTGACAGCGACAGATGCGGATGAGGGCACCAATGCCGACATCCGCTATCGTCTGGAGGCGGCTGAAACATCTGGGGGGGATGGAGCCGGAGTGCTGCCCTTTGAGGTGGACCCCGAGAGTGGGGTCATCCGCATCCGTGAGCCGCTGGACTATGAGTCACGGCGGCAGTACTCCCTGACGGTTCAGGCTGTGGACCGGGGAGTGCCGGCTTTGAGTGGCCGTGCCGAGGCTCTCATCCGCCTGCTGGACGTGAATGACAACGAGCCGCGTGTGAAGTTTCGCTATTTCCCAGCCACCTCCCGCTTTGCTTCCGTTGACGAGAATGCGGCACCTGGCACTGTGGTGGCCTTGCTGACGGTCAGTGATGCCGACTCACCGGCTGCCAATGGGAATATCTCGGTATCCATCTTGGGTGGGAACGAGCAGCGTCACTTTGAGGTCCAGAGTAGCAAAGTCCCCAACCTCAGCCTTATCAAAGTGACTGCTGCTCTGGACCGGGAACGTATACCCACCTACAACCTGACTGTGGCTGTGACGGACAACTTTGGGGCTCCTCCACCATCACCTGGTTCGCTGCCTTCTTCTTCGAGCCCTGCGGGAGATACCCCTGCCCCTGTGAGTCGCTCCTCTGTGGCTAGTCTGGTGATCTTTGTTAATGACATCAATGATCACCCTCCTGTCTTTGGACAGTCGGTGTACCAAGTCAATATTAGTGAAGAAGTGCCACCTGGTAGCTACGTACAAGGCCTGAGTGCTACTGACAGTGACTCTGGGCTCAATGCCAACCTCAAATACAGCATTGTTTCTGGCAATGAGCTGGGTTGGTTTTGTATTAGTGAGCACAGTGGTCTAGTCACCACCAAAAGCCCCGACACTGTCATGGCTAAACCTCTCCTTGGCATTCCTGGGAAAAGTGTGGCGGCCTCTAGTGGCCTTGACCGCGAAATAGCTTCACAGGTAGTGCTGAACATCAGTGCCCGCGACCAAGGTGTGCAACCCAAAGTTTCTTATGCCCAATTGGTAGTGAACATCCTGGATGTCAATGATGAGAGGCCCCAGTTTAGTCAGCCCAATGGCTACCATGTGTCTGTGGCCGAGAATTCCCCTTCAGGAACTGAGCTGCTAGTCCTCACTGCTGTGGATGACGATCTGGGAGACAATGGGACGGTTCGCTTCTCCTTGCAAGAGACTGAGCCAATAGGGATGGCAGTGGGTCCTTCGGTAGCTCCATGGCGCATTTTTCGGTTGGATCCTCTGTCGGGCAGACTTAGCACAATCTCACAGTTGGACAGGGAAGAGCAGGGACACTACATGCTACAGGTTGTGGCCACAGATCTGGGCTCTCCTCCTCTCTCCTCAGTGGCTCAGATCAATGTGACCTTACTTGATGTAAATGATAACAGTCCTCTGTTCTACCCTGTCCAGTATTTTGCCCATATCAAGGAAAATGAACCTGCAGGCAGTTATGTCACCACAGTGTCTGCCAGTGACCCAGACCTTGGACTCAATGGGACAGTCAGATATAGCATTTCAGCAGGAGACACTTCCAGGTTCCAAATCCACAGCCAGAAAGGGATCATCACCACCAAAACCATTCTGGATAGAGAGGAGAAGACCGCTTACCAGCTGCAAGTAGTAGCCAGTGATGGGGGCAAGCTCCAGTCCCCAAACCAGGCAATAGTCACCGTCACTGTCTTGGACACTCAGGATAACCCCCCAGTGTTTAGCCAGGACGTTTACAGCTTTGTAGTGTTTGAAAATGTGGCCTTAGGTTATCACGTAGGCAGTGTTTCTGCTTCCACGATGGACCTCAACACCAACATCACTTACCTGATCACAACAGGGGATCAGAGGGGTATGTTTGCCATTCACAAGATGACAGGCCTGATCACCACTGCTAGCATTATCGATAGGGAAGAGCAAGACTTTTACCAGCTGAAAGTGGTGGCGAGTGGCGGGGCAATAACTGGTGATGCTTTAGTCAATATCACGATCAGAGATTTGAATGACAATTCGCCCCATTTTCTTCATGCTGTGGAAAGTGTGAATGTGGTTGAGAACTGGAGCACTGGGCACACCATATTCCAAGCCAAGGCTGTTGACCCCGATGAAGGTGTCAACGGCATGGTCTTTTATAGCCTGAAGCAGAACCCCAAGGACCTATTTAGTGTTGACCAGCACAGTGGCGCCATTAGTTTAACAGGGCCGCTGGACATAAACGCTGGGTCTTATCAAGTGGAGATTTCGGCCTCTGACCTGGGAGTTCCACAGCGCTCCTCTAGTTTCATTTTAACTGTTTCTGTCCATGATGTAAATGATAACCTTCCAGTGTTTGACCAGCTTTCTTATGAAGTCACTATCTCTGAATTGGAGCCAGTGAATTCCAGGTTCTTTAGCGTGCATGCCTCGGACAAGGATTCAGGTGCCAATGGGGAAATAGCTTACAACATCATTGAAGGAAATACCGGGGATGCCTTTGGCATCTTTCCAGATGGCCAGCTGTATATAAAAAGTGAGCTGGACCGTGAGCTTCAGGAAAGATACACGCTCCTGGTTGCGGCCTCTGATAGAGCTGTAGAACCACTCAGTGCCACAGTCAATGTCACCATCGTTCTGGAAGACGTAAACGATAATAGGCCATTGTTTAACAGTACCAATTACATCTTCTATTATGAGGAGGAGCAGAGTGGTGGCTCGTTTGTAGGTAAAATCAGTGCTGAGGACAAAGACTCTGGATCGAATGGGGAAGTCAGATATTCATTTGAGCACTTGCAACCTGATTTTGAGTTGAATGCCATAAGCGGGGAAATAAAAAGTACTCATCAGCTGGACAGGGAGTCCCTTATGAGGCAAAGGGGAACTGCAGTGTTTACACTGACAGTTATTGCCATGGATCAGGGCTTGCCCAAGTCCTTAAGGGATCAGGCAACTGTGCAGGTTTATTTGAAAGATATTAACGATAATGTCCCAAAGTTTTTGAAAGAGCTTTACCAAGCTTCTATTTCGGAATTAGCAGCAAACTTGACCCAGGTTTTGAGAGTTTCTGCTTCAGATGTTGATGAAGGTAATAATGGACTGATCCACTACTCTTTAATTAAGGGCAATGAAGAAAACCAGTTTGCAATAGACGGTAGCACTGGGCAGGTGACGTTAATAGGCAAACTGGACTATGAAGCTACTGCATCTTACACCCTTGTCATTCAAGCAGTAGATTCTGGGACAGTTTCCCTAAGTTCAGTTTGCACATTGAACGTGGAGGTGCTGGATGAAAATGACAACAGTCCTTCCTTCCCCAAATCAACTTTGTTTGTTGATGTTTTGGAGAACATGCGAATTGGGGAACTTGTATCTTCCCTTACGGCCATGGATTCAGACTCGGGGGACAACGCTGACCTTCATTACAGCATCACAGGGACCAATAATCATGGAACGTTTAGCATCAGCCCCAACACTGGAAGTATTTTCCTTGCCAAGAAGTTGGATTTTGAAACGCAGTCCATCTATAAATTAAACATAACCGCAAAAGACAAAGGAAGGCCTCCTCAGTCATCTACCATGTCAGTTGTAATATATGTCAGGGATTATAATGACAACCCGCCTCAGTTTCCAGCCGGGGACATATTTAAGTCTATTGTTGAGAACATTCCTATTGGGAGCTCTGTCATTTCGGTAACTGCTCATGATCCAGATGGAGATATTAATGGGCAGCTAGCATATACAATCATTCAGCAGATGCCAAGAGGGAACCATTTCCATATAGATGAAGTCAAAGGAACAGTGTACACGAACGCTGAAATAGACCGCGAGTTTGCTAATCTCTTTGAATTAACAGTGAAAGCTACTGACCAGGCTGTCCCTGTAGAGTCTAGAAGATTTGCTTTGAAGAATGTGACTATCCTGGTAACTGACCAGAATGACAATGTTCCAACTTTTGTATCACAAAATGCTCTGGCTGCAGACCCTTCCGTCGTGATTGGTACAGTCCTAACTACCATTGTTGCTGCTGACCCTGATGAAGGAACCAACGGGGAGGTGGAATATGAAATAATTAACGCCGACACAGACACCTTTATTGTGGATCGCTACAGTGGAGACCTGAGAGTGACCTCAGCCTTAGTGCCTTCTCAGCTTATGTACAGCTTCATCGTTTCTGCCACAGATCTTGGGCCTGAGAGAAGAAAAGCAACCACCGAGATGACTGTGATCCTGCAAGGGCTCGATGGTCCTGTTTTCACTCAGCCCAAATACATCACCATCTTAAAAGAAGGGGAACCAATTGGGACAAATGTGATCTCCATCGAAGCAGCAAGTCCTAGGGGGACAGAAGCTCTAGTGGAGTATTTTATTGTCTCGGTGCGTTGCGAAGACAAAATGTTTGGCCGCCTCTTCACCATTGGGCGCCACACTGGTGTGATCCAGACTGCCGCGATTTTGGACAGGGAGCAAGGAGCACGCCTGTATTTGGTGGACGTTTTTGCCATTGAAAAATCTGCGACTTTGCCACGAACCCAGAGAGCAGAGGTAAGGTCTTTCCCATTTAACTACATGTATTTTATGAAGGAATAGCTTTGTCTGTCTGTCTGTCTGTCTGTCTGTCTGTCTGTCTGCGGAAGAGATGCATTGGAAGAGATGCATCCCTCTGCTTCCAAATTCATTGAAAGTTGTGGTTGAATTTCTCATTTGCTCTATAAGATTAGCTTTTGAAATGACAAAGAAGCAAACACAATAATCATTAGGATTATCTGTGCAGAGGGCTGCATTATAATAAAGCACAGACTTTTGTCCCCCCTCTGTGAGATCAGTTAACTGGGAATCAGGATGCATAGCTGACTTTTTATTCTAGTTTCATAGACTAGCAATTGGCTTTGTGACCTGTTTCACACATGACACTTGTAGGGTTGTATCAGGCATGCTGCTGAATATTTATTTCACTTGTAATGGAAAACATGGAATTTTAGCTAGTGTTACCAGAAAGTGGACCCTTTTCTTACTGATCATCATGCAAGAGTAGTTAGGCAAGGCCCAGGAAAACTGCTGCTGCTTCCCTAAAGTGTGCTTTACTTCTCCACAGCCTTTATTCTGCAGGCTTTGTAACTGTTCAGTTTTATGTTTGAAGTCTGGCAGAAATTCTTTTCTCATTCACAGAAGCCAAATAGTGGATGTCAACACAGTAATGATTGGCACTCAAGAGTGAAAGGATTCCAAAGCATTCGTTATGGTGTCAGAATATGCCTAAGTTCTGTTTTACCAAAAGCATTTTGCTGTAAGCGTGTTTGATTGTGTGATTGTTCATGTAGTTTATGTACACTGGTATCGTCTTTTGGAGGTCAATTTGAAAACCACTAGGTTGATCAAGATGAGGCCTTTACATTTCCTCATGTCATTGTTTAGGTCTCGATTCCTTCACTGAACTCTGAGTCATTGCAGTTGTTTGGTTTTTTATCCCCCCCCCTTCCTTCCTTCCTTCATTGGAAGTTTGGAACAAAACCTGTTCTATTGTCAACCAGCAGGGGATGCCGGAAGTGTGGAATGATTCAAACATTTCCCTCATGGTCTAAGCACTTTAACTTTGAAACGGAATACACATTGGAATGGCACATTCCAGGAATTGCTGTGAAGTACTGCTGCACTGAGGCTTCAGTTCAGCCTAGGATGCTTAGAGCTTAACACCCCGAGGCTTATTAAATACTAAACAAAACAAAACAAAACCGTAAAAACATGCATAGGATCAGGCTGCATAAATGCTGAATTTTGGTGTTAGACAATTATATCAGCTATGGTGTAATTCATGTAGCTTTTAATTTTTTTCAACTGGTATTTCTTTTGTTACGGTCTTTGTTATGGAATTTTAAGAGCACACTCATATGCTGGTCTACTCAGAAGTAAGTCTCATTTTCTTTAATGGGCTTATTCTCAAGATCACAGCCTAAGACTTGTTAATATCTTGTTCAGTGGTTCCCACACTTTTTAGCATTGGGAACCACCTGAAGAAAAAAAAAAGATTCACTTGACCAGCTGCTCAAGCCTCTGTGAATATAATGGTGATTGGGCAGCATTGATCCCTCCAAATAGCAGGTTGTTTAACCCTTGATGCACATAGCCTTATCTACTCAGTCAGTTTTGCACATAGCCTAATCTACCCAGGTCCATAATTTGGGAACCACTGGTCTAGTTGAATGAATGGCACCCCAATCCCAACCTGTGCTGGCATATCAAGGCTGCATGGCCTATGCCATATCCAGGGCAGGTTAGGAGCTGGCTGGAGGACTCCTCAGGGTAAGGGGATATATTTTCCCTTACTCTGGGTAAAGCCCCAGCCATCCCTTTTGACTTCTTGGATGCATATCAGCTTTATAGCTAGTAAAAATTCAGGAATCCCAGTGTAACACCAGGAGGGCAGTTAGTATATGGTGGAGGAGGCCTGCTCTGTGGATCCACCCCCCTCCCAGGCCCTTTCTGCCCCTGTTCCACCCTCCTCTGCCTCCAAATACCCCATTCCTATCAACAAAACGTCATCCTGCCAGCCTCTCCCAGCCCCTGTGCTGTCTGGCACAACCTTGCCTGTGCTAGCCAGCACTACTTCTGGTACAGTGCTGGCAGTCCGTCGCAGGCCATTTGGTCAGCCCAGCTGACTCACGAGTAGTCGCAACCATGCTTTACGGCACGCTTGCAACACTCTTAGCCAGTGCAGGGATGGCAGGGCAGCTCAACTGGCAGGAAGATTTCACTGTATATTGCACTGATTTCCTCTAGAGAAGTGCTTTGATTTGAATGGCGCTCTTGTGTAGTATGTAATTGCATATGCAGAGTAGAGAAAATATAATCAAAATTAAAAAGAGTGGGAATAACCCAATCCTACGCTGCCCTGGTGCTGTGTGGTATAGCAGTGCTAAATGGCCACCAGTATATCCTGCAAGGCCAGGGAAGCAGCCCGTGGTCTCCTTGGGGCAAGGGAACATTGGTTCCCTTACCCCATGTAAAACTCTGGCAACACCCATGGGTCTCTTTTGATCTGCTCTAGTTACTTTGCTGATGCAGGAGACACGTGTTGTGCTCCACATCTCTGGAAGGGGGATAGGATTCAGTGCAGCTTCTGCTGCCATCTCTGCCTCCTCCCTGGCCCAATCTGCACTTTGGCCCTCCCTCCCTTGCACATCTGCCCCCTCCGCACCTTCCCCATGCCCTGAAAAAGCCTTCCTGCTGCTCAGTGGGGACACTCATTGGCCAGCACTACTCTTCAGATTCCTGCTGGCTCAGAGGCCCAGCACTGAGTAGCACTGGCTCCCTGCACCTGTCTTGGTCCCAGAGCACAATCCTAACCTGGAGTTAGGCCAGCATAGCTAGGCCAGCAAAGTTTGGCCACCACAAGGGCCACTGTAAAGTACGTTTGGACCACTCTCGGAGTCAGGGAGGTTGGCCCACGAATGTGTGCTGGCCAATGTGTGCTGGCCCTTGTGTCAGCCAAACTGTGCCGGCCTAACTGTGCCGGCCTAACTCCAGGTTAGGATTGCGTCCTCACAGCTGCATGTCAACATGTCAACTAGATAGCTGCAAGTGATTGGATACAGGTCCCCAATTAGATAAAGGTGCAAAAAGGCCAGTGGAGAGCCATCTTCTTGACCTGCAGCCTTCATCCAAAGACACTGCAGCTGTCACTGTCGCAGTGAGATATGTGTAGAAGGGCAGAATTGGTCCCGTGTATCCTGTCCCTAGTAACCATCATAGTCCCTTCTTTTCCATGTTCTCTTCACAAAGTGATAACAACAAAGGCGTTTCTACAGGGATGGCAAAGCTCTAAGTTTTGCAGGAAGCCTTACCCTGTCGTGTAAATCCCTCCTCTCCCTTGCTGCTGTAGCCAGTAAGCAACGCCAAGATGTTGCTGTTCCCTGGGAGGATTGGCTAAAACGGTGCAGGAGAGGAGTGATTTCCACTGCAAGGATTGATTTCCACTGATTTCCTTCTTGCAAAACTTAGAGCTTTGCCATCCCTGTAGAAACGCCACTGGATCACAGAGCACTTTGCTTTTCTGTGGAAGAAAGGATGTTTAGGCCTACCTTGAAACTCTCACATTTTTGTTTAAAATGAACTTGCCTTATATTATGCAGTAACCAAGTAATTAAGATCCTATTTGTTCCCTTATGTGCAGTCCGGCTTTTGTTGAAGTCAATGGAAAAAAAGCCTTTGATTTCACTGTAGCAGGATTTCAGCTGTTTTTGTTGGCTGCCTCCACCCAGAGAGGTATTGACTTTTCTAGATTATGCTGCATTTGGGGATATATATCCTGCCTTCTATCACTGCAAAGAGTTCTGTTCAACCTCACAAATATCTCTGGCCTACAGCCTTTGGGCCTGCCCAGTTTTGCGATATTCAGCACCACTGATTTCAAAGAAATAAATATGTCTGTGCAGGATTGCAACCATATGCAACCATCGTCCAAGGGGATGATGTAAAAACAGGTTTCCGTTCTTAGAGCTCCTCATCTGGAATGCAAAATGTTGCAGTGGTGGGGAGGGAGGATGGGACCTAACTTGAACTCGGGTGTACATGGTGTGTAAAAGGCTGCACTTGATTATGGTCTTGGTCCTCCTATACACATATCTGTGATAAAGATACAATAAGATAAGATTGATAAAACTCATTACATTCGCTTGAGTATGGTTAGGAAGTCAAGAGGTTTCCATAGGAATGGAACAGAAGGATTATGAAGATGCCTGAATTATGAAATACCTCTGTACTACTGAAGATTGATGTTTTCCTTGGAGTGTTCATATAACAATTTTGGCTCCCTGGTGATTTTTTTTTTCTCCCTCTCAGTTTTCCCTCCCTCCAGTGTTGTTTTTGCAATCCATCATGAAGCTTCATGCCGACTGGATGATAAAGAAATATTGCCACTAGAACAGCAACAGCACAACCCTGGAGAAAGGCCCTTAGGACAGATTTTGGGGATCGTCCATATTTTCTTTTGGCTAAAGGATCCTGGAGAGATTCCCTGACATACACTCCCCCCCAAAGCTAAAATGGAAACGGAGAAAATAGGGAGTATAAGAAATCTGTCAATATATTTTTCACCCAGCTTGGAAGAAGAAATGTCTATTTTTTCTTTAAAAAAATGATACTGGTATAGTTTGGAACTGATATTTGTGCTCAGGAGAAATGTGCCTCTTTCTGTCTTTTCCTCCATGGTGTGAAAAGCAGATTGGAGATGCCAAGTTTTGATCAGTCATTTTTAACTGGATCTCCGAGGCTACTTTTCAATAAAAAATGGTTGCGATGGAAACACACAAACATGCATAAGCTATATTTTAGTGTGCACACACACCCTCTCTCAGACTCAGATCACAATCCTAACCTGGAGTTAGGGTGGCACAGTTAGGCCATCAAAGTTTGACTGGCACAAGGGCCACTGTAAAGAGCAGAGTCAGGGAGGATGGCGCACATCTGTGTGCTGGCTTCTCTTGACTCTTCACAGTGTTCCTTGTGCCAGCTAAACTTTGCTGGCCTATCTGTGCCGGCCTAATTCCAGGTTAGGATTGGGCTCCAGTTTCATTCATCCTATTGCGCTGGCCTTTAATTAAGCATAGTCAGTGATACGATATTATTTTAAATCCAGTCCTTGACAGATTTAAAACACCACTTGACCTTTGTACTACTGATAAAAAAAAGCAGGAATTGGGAGTAACACTTTCTTCGCAAGGCCAGATCCTATTGGATAGGGGAGGGGAATACACATGCCTGCCAAAATACTTGGCTCAAACTAAAGGAACACAGATGGCTGTAACTGATAAATGTGTCTATTATTGTTATTTTTTTTCTGATTCCTCCATGTACGAATACACATATGTGACATTATAAATAAGAAAGACAGTAAGAGCAGCAATTTAAAAAAATTAAAAGGTTAAGATACACTTTGTGAATGCATTGTTCTCCTGTGACTTCATTCAATATAAATTGAATAAACGGGCAGGCCAAAGGTAAGGAACAATGCAGAACAAAATCTGCTTCCTTGATAGTTACACCATGTCGAAAATAATCGGTACTGATCTCTGAGCAGTACTGAACCTTGTTGTTGGACAAACTAGTCCATGGGTGGGTCATAATGCAATCCTGACATTGCCAAGGCATTTGGAAGCTTCTACCTCACAGCTGGGCTTGCAGTGGTTGGAGCTATGGCAGAATTTGCAACCTCTGAATAAATTTACTGCCACTCCATCTCATTTGAGATGTCCTTCCAGAACTGGAAGTCCTTCAAAGTGATGGCCTTCGGAGAGCTATGTGGGTTTACCTAAGGAAGTGCATGCAGTTGCTTAGGGAGGTGTGACTTATTTGCCTTTTTCCATCCCGTTTCTTGGCCATTGTACAGGTTGCCAAGGAACGCCTGTTGCAAGTCTCCATAAGATGTAGCAAACCATTTTTGAAATCAAGATAGTTGCAGAAGCATGTTATGATACAGTTTAAAGCAGTGGTTCCCAAACTGTGGATTGGGATCCACCAGTGGGTCATGAGCCAATTTCAGGTGGGTTGTGAAGCACCCAGAGCAGCCATATTGAAAATATGGAAGGGTGAGACAAAGGAAATGGGGTGTGCTGTGTGGTTGTTTTGCTTGTGTCCAGGTTGTAAATATGTGGGGGGGTTTTTTGGACTCACTTTCGGACTCACTTTGCTATTGGTAATAACCCAACTTATTGCTGAATTCTCAGGGAAGCACCAGGCTTTGTCTCGTGTCATCGTCTGGTGTGACAATGACAGTACGTTCAGCCAAGTCCCAGTAGGTCCCAGACAGATTGTCATTCTAAAATGTGGATCCCGGTGCTAAAACATTTGAGAACCACTGGTTTAAATAGAAAAGAAAATACAACCCCCCCCCCCCGATTTTAGTTGGGCTTTCATAAAGGCCCTTTGGATTCTGGTGCCAGCTCCATTCATATATCACTGTGATCTGGATGGGCAAACTAAGGGCAGCTGGTCTCTCAGCTCTGTCTGTCCCATTTCTCTAATATAGGCTGGAGATGTGGAGAGAGAATTAGTTGTGGTCTGTAGAGATTCCAGATCTCTGTGCAAGGGATTCCTGTCTGGATGAGCCTGGCTTTGTGTGTTTAGCTCTAGCATTAGGCAGTCAGGAAAGATTCTTTCGGTGAACTGATTACATCACTGCCCGGTGTTTTCCGTGCCTGAGTGGGTCTCAGATGCGATGTGGTGGCTCCTCAGGCTTTTGGTTCTGGGAAGCTCTACTGTTATTCTGGGGCTGCTTTGTCAGGAGTAGCCCAGGGAAATGACCAGCTGGGTTCAGGAGTAATCAGGGCCTCTTTGTGGGATGGGGTGGGGAGATCCTGGAAGTCTTTCAAGAGGTGATTTTGCAATTCCTAAATATAGGCATTCCCTGGTATCCACTTGGATTCCTTTCTGGACCTCCCCCCCTTGTGGTATATAAATACTGTTGATTAATTGATTGCCCCACGGATGTGCCCTTGCCCCAGGGAGGCTCCAGCCAGTTCCTAACGTGGGCTGGATAAGACGCAGGCCTGCCGACCTTGCCGTTCCAGCGCAAGTTAGGATTGCACCCTGAGTACCACCCCAGTGTGAGAGGTGTAAGGTGTTGCAGATGTGCTTTACGGTGCATTTGTGACACTTTAAGCCAGTGATACGCATGTGCTGCCAGCAATAGGGCCTTCTAGATCAGGCCCTAAATGGGAGGGCTCCCAAGTGGTAGATTGTAGTACCAGAGCCAAATTATATTGATTTAGGGTGTAATCCTAACCTGAAGTTAGGCCGGCACTGTGAGGCCAGCAAAGTTTGGCTGGCAAAATGGACACCATAAAGTATGTTTGGACCACTCTGGGAGTCAGCGAGGCCAGCACACAGATGTGCGCCATCCTCCCTGACTCTGATAGTGGTCCAAACGTGCTTTACGGTGGCCCTTGTGGTGACTAAACTTTGCTGGCCTAACTGTGCCGGCCTAACTCCAGGTTTGGATTGTGCCCTCATGGTAGGTAAAGCAGCACAAAGGTATAAAAATGAAAATGGGACCATAGATAACCTTAAAAATAAAATATCTGTATTTTCTCAAATTGTATGCAGTCTATTGCCCCATTACAAAATTATGCCAAAATTGTTACTAGATACGTACAGCGTTACTATTAACATTCAATATATGCCATTAACACCCCCCCCACACACACAAAGTTTTCTTTGTAATTAGGCAGCTCACATGGGCAGAATTCATTAGTTAGAATTGTGAGACAATGATGTTAACGAAGTACCACTTTGAATGAGGTTAGCGATAAATTCAAGTACTAGGAGGACAACAGTGCAACTTAATGGAGACCTTTTCTATAGAAACCTCAGTCAGGGAGTCAATTAGATTCTGTGTAAAGCAGTGTTTATTGTGCACATTTTTTTGAAGATAAATAAGCAGTTCTTGATAATTCTATTATTTTCCAGCTTGCTGTTACACATACTGTACTTTTGGTAGGATGAAAAGACTTCCAATTTTCTTTTATCTGAAATAATCCAAGGGAGTTGAGTTCTGTTTATCCTGGCATGTGGAAATATGAAAAGATTACCCTACTAGCAGGAATATATTGGAAGTCTGAAATGTTGTAGATCAGAGGTTCCCAAATAAAACTCCTACAAAAGTGTGCATGGGAGGGCAATAGGAAATAGCAACTGGAACCCACTTCTGCTTTCATGATAGGAAACCAGAAGTGGTTTCTTCTGATCATTATTTTTAGTCATCTTGAGGCTTGGGGAGCCCCGCAGAGGCATCTGTGGGGCACTGCACACCCTCCAAAGGCCAGTGCTGCTACTGATGAGTAAAAAAAAGTCCCTTTGTCCCTGGCAGAAGCTTGATCCTTGGAATTGCATCACTCCAGTTGTTGGGGGAATGCCCTGCTTTTAGTTCCCCAGGGTGGTTTGCGACCCACCAGTTTGGGAACCGCTGTTGTCAATGAATTGCATATTCATTTGAAGTGTCAGCCATTTCTTGTACTTGACGTAGGGTCAAGAAACTGAAAAGTTTTAAGATGCCATCACTGTTAATTTTTTATGTCTAACCCTTTTCAAATATGGAAGAAAATAGTTGCTTTAAATCAATGGCTAGTAAAACATAGATATATGTATGCCGCATGATATGTATCATCACATATGAGCTGATTCTGATATAGGTTTGTTTTTTCTCTGTGGAATGTTTGGGGAATCTATAATAATAATAATAATAATAATAACAATAACAACAACAACAACAACAACAACAACACTTGTATTTATATACTGCTTTCTTAGGTCACCAGATTTCTCTAATGACTATAACTCAAGGCGGTTTACATAGGCAGACTTGCTTCAGAAACATGAAGGTTTTTACAATTTTTACAGAAATGTTCTACCTTTCAAGAACTACACACATACAGATGGATCTTTCTGGATTTAGTCCTTCTTTCTGGCCACCCATTTGTCTTCTTGCTGGCTGATAAGCGGCTTCCCTGCTCCCACCAGAGAAGCAACTGACTTCAGCACAACTCCCCCTCACGCAAGGCAGCCGAAGCTCAGCTGTTAATCAGTCACAATTTACAAGGTCTGCCACTCACAGAGACTTCTGGTAGTCCCGAACTGGTGACCTTCAGATCTTCAGCTCTTATCTTTGTAGAACAGCTACGATTTATGATTTGATTTTACATTTCCTAGGTAGTATCCCTTTGGCTGTAGGTATGGCTTGAATGTTCAAATGATTTCTCACATCAAAACCTCGCTGTTGGGGAGAAAAGTTCTAGAAAAGTATTTTCTGTACACAACTGACTAAAACCAAACACTCTCCCTCGAATCATTAAAATCAAATTTCTCTACTGCATCTTAGAGTGTACTATATAAGATTTTATATAGTTTGACATGGAAGTTACAATAGAATCTGAGATATACAGTGATTTGGTTTTAATTTGCATTTTTGAGTTGTCAATGAGCAGTTACATATGTGGCAAAGTCAATGTGTCATGCCATGTATGCAGTCTGTAAATGGTTTCCAGCTCAAGCGTGCTGCATCCTATTGAAAAACACATTTTTCCAAACAATTTCAATGAATTAGTAGCAATTGTTTTGGTCAGAGCAATTAAAATAATACAAACACACAAGAGCTGAAACTGAGGATGGAGGAGGAAGAGTGGAGGAGGTCATAAACTTGTGGTGGTCTACTGATCTCTTAACCATGGTTAGGAGCAGTAACATAGCTACAGGTGGAGCTTGGCAAATATTGCAGGCACTACTCCTACTTGCCGTCTGAGCCATTCTGGGAAGTGACAGCAACATGCAGGCGCTCTCAAATTGGCAAGCATCACGTTGCCATCACTACCCAGAATGGCTCCAATGGAGAGTAGGAGAGGGTGCTTACACAGTGCATTGCAGCGCCTGCAATACTTACCACCCCGCCCCTCTTGTAGCTCTGCTACTGGTTAGGAGATAGGGTGCTGTTAGCTCTGCACCAACCCATAGTGCATAATGCAACTGATCTCAGAAGATTGTTTAATGAAAGAAGCCTTAACACTAAGCGCAATCTCAAGTCTCCCTTATTTTAGTCTCACACAATAGAGAATATTCTGAATTCACCATGGTTATCAAGGAGTAATTCAGATGCCCGTATCTTGGGGCCAGAGCTTTGCAACTGCATTGCTATTAAATATAGCAATGCTTTATAGACATAAGCTTTGTGGAATTAGGGGGAAAAAAAGCACAGATATTTTAAGCCAATGCAAATTAGTCTTTTCATTGTGAGTTTCCTGCTGAAATAATACAACTTTTCAAGACACACAGATTGTTTCTAAGAAAAAAAGATTTCACTGAACTTTCTTAGTTAAATGCTCAGAGATACTCTTAGTAGGCAAGCCATGTGAGGCATCCCTGGGGTTTCTTACAAAAATCTCTCCTTTACTTTGCCTACTTTGTTACCACTGGATTATGTGCATTAGCTGTTATCCCATTATATGGTACATTTATAACTATTCTGTTCAGGTTTTGAAGGGCCCCGGATGGAACTCCATGTAGTCCTGCTAAGATAATGCAGCTGTAGACAAAGACAGTGTGCTGAATTTGGCTGCTGTTGGCACTTTCAGACCTTCTTTCGGGTTAGTTCTGTTCATGTCGGTCCGAAGCAGAGAGTACATCTAGAAGATACTGCTTCTTCTACACTTACAGTATAATGCTGCTTCTATAAGTCCTTATAAATATAGAAGCATGGTCCACTTCTTTAAGTATAAAAGAAGTAGAGCATGCTTCTATTATATACTTAAAAGTACTTACACTTTCCAATGTTAAATGAGAGTAATGCTAATCTGTGTTGGAACAGGCAGGCCGAATGGCCTGCACTGCATCCAAAACAGGTTAGGCAGTAGCTGGAGTTCACCTTGGGGTATTTTCTCCTCACCCTGGGGTAAGCCCCAGGCAGCCCTATGGGGCTTCTTGGATCTGTGCAGTGAATCTGAGAGGCCCAGATTGAGATTGACCAGTTGGGGATGGGGGATAGGATCCGGCCTAAATGCTGTATCAGCAATCCACTCCCTCCCTGGGTTAGTCTGCCCATGACTGACCGCCCTATATCCGCCCTTTCCCACCCGTTCTGCTTCCCTCTGCTCTTCCCAAGCCACCACACTCTCTGAACCTACTGGTGCGGGGCTGCTTATCAGGCATCTGTGGTGGTGTCCCTGGGTCACCATGGCTCTCCGTGCTGGCCTAGTGCCTTCTTCTGTGTTCCAGATGATCCTTATGGCATGCTTGCCACAGCACTAGCTGGTGTAAGGGACTTACGCTGGCCCAGTGCCACTCCAGGGTTGTGCCCATAGATACTTGTCAGGAGCAAGTTTCACATTTAACATCTAGTTAAAGAATATTGGCATATCAGCACTGTTCTTGGTCACACAAGGAACTGATACAGAAGATTTAGCCGAGAGGGTTAATGCCTCCGTTTGCCCGAAAATACAGCTGAAGATCTCAAGGTCGTGAGCTCGGGACTGCCGGAAGTCTCTGTGAGCGGCAGACCTTGCAACTGCGGCTGATTAGAAGCTGAGCTCCAGCTGCCTCGTGGGAGGAGGAGTGTGCTGAGAGTCAGCTGCGTCTCTGGTGAGAGCAGGGAAGCATCAGCCAGCAGAAGACAGACGGGTGGCTAAAGAAAGAAGGCTAAATCCAGAAAGGAAGATCTGAATGTGTGTAGTTCTTGAAAGATAGAACATTCTGTAAATTGTAAAAACCTTCGGGTTTATGAATAAAGTCTGCCCATGTAAACCGCCTTGAGTTACAGTCACTAGAGAAATCTAGTGATCTTAAGAAAGGCGGTATATAAATACATGCATCATCATCATCATCATCATCATCATCATCATCATCATCATCATCATCAT
>JAJKFI010035525.1:0-40823 GCA_029204185.1 Lerista edwardsae | reverse complement strand
ATTCCGTGTGCATAATTGCATTGTGACCTAGAGTTGGGTTTTTTTTTAAAATGCATTTAACTTGTCATGAGTGCAATTTGTGTCAGATCTCAGCTCAAAGACAATTCAGATGTGTAGTGTTAAAAATGAGCTACAATATATTGAATAATGTTATAAAATTAACAATAAATAAAACATAATATCATTTGATTCATACAGAAAGTACATGGTCATGTTTCGAGGCAAATATATTCATGCATTTTTATTATGAAAGTTCTAGAAGTTGTGCCATTAACCAATGAACAGGCTTCCTTTACAGCCGTGGGTTGCTAACCCCTGTGGCTTGGCCAAATTCCAAACTGCCTAATCACATTCTGACTTCAAATATCTGCATCTCCCCTGTAATTGAAAAAGGGAGAAGTCATGCTATAATTTCAACCCTAAAATAACACCGTGGTTCTGCTCACACAGAATGCCTATTGTGTTCAAGAACTGAAGACCACAGAGATCACTATTATTAGTTCTATAGATGTAGATTCAATCATTTGAGGACCCATTTGACATTCCTTAGAGAAGTCATACATAATAACTAGTGGTGATTGGTAGATGTGCAAGTACATGAATATGATTATTACCATGCTCTGTAATTTGTCCAATTCTCATCATTCGTAATTGGATACATTTAAATGAAGACATTTCTAATGAAATATTTCTGTCAGATATTCATGTATAGTGGCAGGCTGTTACCCTAGTAGAAACTAATTTAAAAGTAGCCCCACAAACAGCAGTGGCAATCATATACGACAAGAGTCGTCTACAGGCCACGTGCAACCACCAATATCTTTCTGTGGGCTTATAGATTCCTGCTCAATTCTAAAGAATTGTATTAACAGGCTCATTTTTATACAGGCATGCCACGGTATCCACTGATTTGGTAACTGGCCTCTGTTTCTCCACCAGTGCCAACAGGAAGACTCAAGCATTGGCATGCCTGGGCCTTGCACTGCCACAAAGCGGTTTATGGCACTGAGGGTGCAATCCTAACCTGGAGTTAGGCCGGCCCAGTTAGGCCAGCAAAGTGCCACTGTGAAACGCATTTGGACCAGCCTCGGAGTCAGGATGGCACAGGATGACCCCGGGAGTGGTCCAAACATACTTTACAGTGTCCTTTGTGCTGACCAAACTTTGATGGCTTAACTGTGGCGGCCTAACTCCAGGTTAGGATTGCGCCCTCAATAGGATTGGGCCGTCAGAACGGTCTGGTATATCTGGAGTTGCCATTTTTTATGGCAGAATCTCTAGCTGTTTTGCAACTGTACAAGATGGAGGAAATCAAGAAGAGGGGGAACTTATTCCTTGCAAAGAAGATGATGCAGAGGAAAAAGTGCTGGGCCCCACTGGGTACTTCTAGCCCCATCGAAATGAATGGGAGCCCTTGCACAACACTCATTTCAATTTCAATAGGGTTTGGACAGAAAAAAACAAACCAACCTTGATATAATACAAAGCTGTTTTGGCGCCTGTTTTGGACTCCATCTATCATTTCCTATGGATTCCCCATCTGTAGGTCTGTGCCTCCTCCTCCACCCACTCCCTGTCCTTAACAAGCCCATTGCTGCAGCCTTTGTCCGTTTCCAGTGTTGTTTGTTTTCTAGGTCAGTCAGCGCTCCTTTGGTCCCTGCTGCTCTGACTGCCTGGTTTCTAATCTCCTTCCCAGACTGAACTCATTTCCTTTCCTGGCCTTCCTCCTCCTGACCCTTTCCAAGCTTCCTTTACACCTGCCCAGAGCTATTTTCCTGCCAAGCCCCGAATATGACAATTATGCTTTGAAAGCAGTTCATCACGCCAAAACTGAAAGATGCAGTACACGATAGCAGTGTGTGTGTGTCTCTCTCTCTGTGTGTGTATATTCACACACAAGCAGGCCTGTGTGCACATAGAGGAGGGCTGCTACGAAAGAAAACATTGAATTGTTGCCACTACTATGATTAAAAAACCCCAAAATATATGACATTCATAAGATCAGAAACATTCTGTGCATGGGCAAACGCTAAAGACTAAGTAATAAAATCCATTGCTAATGTTGTTTCAATTGAATAAACTCCCCCAAAGTCTTCTCATTAGAGAGGAAGCTCTTGGAACTTCAATTCCCCTTTCAGCAATGCAATTGGATCTTAGATTTTTGTTGCTTTTGGATATCATAAATATTGTTTACTTCCCGTGTTATTTTCTCTTTCTTTTTCCCCAATAAGGATTGTCCTTCTTCTCCCTCACCAACATTAGGATTCAGATCCAGTCTTTAACATTTCTCTCTTTTCTGCCCTGACAGCTCTGCAAATAAAAGGATAAGAATATTCATGTTACATAATAATTAGAAAACATACAATTAATATAAATCTTCCGGCGAAAGCTCTGCTCCTTTCATTGGGGTTTTAAGAAGGAGTGTCAGGACGACGTTCTGTAATATCCTTTCCTGCTGCCACAGGACATGTGCAAGAAAGATGTGTTGCTGCGGTCACCAGTAATGAATTTATTCTTGCCACAACATCGCAGAGGACATCTGAAGCTGAAACAATAGAAGGTCCCACAAGTAGTACATCAAGAGCTTTTCTTCCCATTTCTCAGGGACAATTACAGTCCAATTACAGTCCAATCCTGTCACAATTGCAGTCCAATCCGATTGGGCCCTTTTGTTGGCAGAACAGGCACGCCACCAGTGTCCTCACAGAGGTTGCAAAGGGTTTCTGGCATGCTGCTGGAGCACTGGCAGGGAGGGCAAAATGGCCTTTGCATGCAACATTGGCTCAGGACAGGCCCACCGACCCAGGTAAGTCAGTGGGGGAGGCAGGATGGGGGGCTGCGATGGGTTCAGGACAGGGCTGGCCTTAAGCCAATGTGACCAATGTCATCACATTGGGCTCTGCACTTTGGGGGTCCCAAGACCAGCGGAGGGAGCATACCGTCTGCTGCAGCAGCTAGGATTGTGATGAGCTGTCAGTCAGTGGGGCGAGCAGAGTAGCTTTGCCTTGGGCACTCTCACCTGGGCCTCTGAATAGCCCAAAATGGGCCTCCTGGAAGCAGTTGATTATGGTCATCATATTTGCATGTGGCACCCCAAGTGCTGTTCTTAGCAAGTGGGGACCCTGTTGGGAGCGTGGGGGTCATCATGCGAGAGTGCCCTGCATTGGGTTCCCGCCACTCCTGGAGCTGGCCCTGGGTGAGCAGGTCGGGTCCAAGAAGAGATGAGGTTGGCAGCAGTAGAAGCTACAGTGTGGTGTACTGGTCAGAAAAATTCAATATACTTGAATTTGAAAGTATATTGAAGAAAGAGGACTTAGCAGGGTGGTAGTTTGGGGGTAACTCCATCCTGCCTCCTTTGCTGATTTTCCTGGGTTGGTGGGCCAGTCCTGAACTATCACCACACACAGAGCTACTCTGGCCTCTGCCTTATAACCAGTGGTGTCATCTACAAATAAGGAACGGGAATGCTGGGCCGGACTTCCGTGGGACTTCCACATGATTGGCTGCCCGCCTGTCCCATTCCACAGCTTCCCTGGCCTCGGGGTGTGTGTGTGCCTGCTTGCCAGGGGAGACGGGTGGGGGTGCACCGGAGCCTGGGTGAGCAGTGGTGGGGCACGCAAACCGGGGGCAGGCCCCCCCCCCCCGAGGCCAGGGCAGCCACGGAACAAAATGGGTGGGCTGCCAATCACGCGGAAGTCCCGCCCAAGTCCCACCCAGCGTTCCCATTCCTTGTTTGTAGATAACACCACTGCTTATAACCTTGCAGCACAAGCCCAACATGCACTGGACAGGGTATCCAACACTGGCTATGATTTGGCTGGTGGTCACCTCGGGTATTTCCCCCCCTTACCTTGTGCAACACTCCAGCCTCCCCTATTGGGCTTCTTGGATCTGCACCAGCTATTTAGCTGGTACAAATCTGAGAAGCCTGATGTAATGCAGGGCCAGCCAGGAGTGGGGTTAGAATACTACGTGCCCTGCCGCCACTGGTCCCACTTCATCCTGGTCTGATCATTCTTCATTCAGCTCCTTTCCAAAACCTCCCCTTCCTTGTCTCTGTTCTGCCCTCCTAACACTCGCTCCCATCCCCTGTGCCACCAGCACAATTCTACCTGTGTTGGTAAGTGCAGAATTGAGTCTCGGCTTGGCCGAGCCGACTCTCGAGTCAGCACAAATTGACCTTGCATGCAAGATTTGGAGCTGGTGCAAGGAGGCCTGTGTTGGCTCCAACGCCCATTTCAATTGGGCTGTTAATAACTTTTCAGTAAGTGTCCACACTTACTGGGTAAAAACTGAACTTTTACATCATTTTTACAAAATATGCCTTCACGTTCATTTGCATGTGTAAAACATCCCTTGGAATGCAATTGGTGGTCGGTGAGAGGCTGAGCTATTTTCTGACATTATACACAAATGCATATTTTTGTCACATTTGCATGTCGCTGCTGCTGCTGTTGTTCCTGTTATTGTAATGGAGGCATCTTGAACTCATCAGACTACATCCTCCTGAATTCTTAGACTGCATATTGTTCTGTGTATTCTTGCAGTAACATCAACACCTGCTTCTTGAGACTGAGAAAATCAGCTGCATGCTTTCCCAGAGCTGAGATTAACCAACATCCTGTTTCCAAACACCAACCCCCCTTTGTTTTATAATGGAGCCACATAGCAATTTTTAAGAACCAATATTCTGTCTTGGAGATTTGAAATCCTGCATCCTTTGTCTTCCTTCTCATCTGAAGAGATTATCTCATCGGTCATATCGAAAGCTATTTTATTTTATTAAAAAGCTATTTTAATTCTGCTACAGGCCTGGGTGGAACCAAACCATTAAAAGAAATGACAAAACAGAAATCCTTTTATTTATTTATTTATTTATTTATTTATTTATTTATACATACATACATACATACATACATACATACATACATACATACATACATACATACCCTGCTTTTCCAAAACTTCAGGGTGGCTTATAAAGCTCAGTAAAATTGATATAAAATACAAAATATTCAGGATATAAGTTAATATACAAATTCAAAAAATAAAAATAAACATTTGAAATGCAAAACATACTTTAAAAGCCAGTGTAACAAATGATTGTAGCTATAGTAACTATCGCATGAAAAGTTAATGCTTCCATAATGGGAAATAAGGGACAGTTTATACAATTAGCAGAATCAAGCGGTAAAACGTTTTTTGGAACATAGAGGTAATATCGTGGGGGTGGGGAGGAGAAGTGATTCATCTGAATGCTCCCCTGTGAAAAATGGACCATTTAACCTATAGAAATAGGCCATATTTCATAGACTAGAAGATTTTTTTCAGCAAACAAAGGTTTTTTCCCCCCTTGGAGGAGCATTAAATTATGCAACACTAACACCACCATCCCACAGCCCACAGCCCACAAATTTGAAAATTTGAAATCCAAAACATACTTTAAAAGCCAATTAAATGTAACAAATGATTGTAGCTATAGTAACTATTGCATGAAAAGTTATCCAGGATAAGTACCATCCATTGATTTTGCTAATTAGGTGGTATGACCTTACTTGTAACTTGAGGCTTTTTTGCCCTGGCTGAAAATAATCACATTCACAAACAAAACAGAGATCTTGCATGACTACTGTGGCACTACCCCCATCTCATCGTCAATGCAGTGCTAATGCAGTTCTTGGCTACAGACTGTATTTCGAGTAGCGATGAAGCACCTTGTGAGGAACTAAAGAGCCTTGTTTGGGAATACTGCGCCCAGTTGTAGGCACCTGGGTTCAGGGAGGATTAATTTAAACTAAAGAAATGTAAAGAAAGGTCTATCTGTTTTTTTTTTTTTAAAAAGGCCATCCAGTTTCTTCAGTGAAAATCTTATGATCCAATCCTACCCATCCCCCCACAGCTGATGCAGTAGTGTCAAAATGGCAGCCGCTGCATTGCTACAGTGGGAGGGGTAGTTGCAGAGGTCTCCTCCAGGTAAAGGACCAATAGTTCCCCTACCTGGGGGTAAGCCTCTCCAGTGCAGAGTCTAAATGGACCTCACCTAGTTAAATAGTTGGCGCCTGACTCCCTTGATCAAGGACACTCATGTACTCCTCATTGGAATGCAATTTGGGTTTATTCAGTTACATAATGAATGTAGGACTCATTGGATAAATTCTTGTTCAAGAATTGCCTGTAACAAGAATGTCTCGTCCAGGGAATTGCTCTGCCCTGGAGACAGGTGGCACTGTTCATCCTCAGGTTAAGTTCGAAAGTTGTCGGCTTTGTCCTAGATCAGAGTTTCTCAAACTGGGGGTCGGGATGACCCAATGTCTAGTGGGTCCTGAGTTGGGACCTCTGACCCGCCCTTCCATCTGGTTGGCTCAAAATTGGAGCCCTCTTGATGAAGCTGGAGACTGCACTGGGCCTCCACATGCCTCAAGAAGCAGCCAGAGAGTCACCTCCAGTCATAAAAGTGGCTTCCAGGTGCTTCCAGAGGCCTGCAGAGGCCTGGTGCCACAGAATCGGTGGGAACCCCTGTCCTATATCTTACAGGGTTAAGTCAGTGATGGGATCAGCTAACGACTCGGGGGAATGCTGGGTGGGCAGCAGGAAGGCTGGGCGGGACTTCCGGGTGATTGACAGCCCGTCCGTCCGGGTCCGCCACCCGCCCGCCCGCCTCACGGGCTGCCCTGGCATCCCCACTCGCCGGGGATGGGGATGGGTGGGGCCCCCGGGTGCCAGAGCACGCAGTGGCAGGGCGCGCCACCCGGGGCAGCCCGTGCGGCAGGCGGGCGGGCGGCGGACATATCCCTTTTTCTTCCCCTTTCTTGTATTATCAAGTCTTCTGGTTCCTAGAGCTTGCTAATGCTACCACTCTTCCTCAGCCTATCAGTCCCTTTAACAGTCCAATCCTACCCACATCCCCTCCCCGTTGATGCAGCTGGTTGCAGCTGCCATTCTGAAGACCCCTGCAGCCTCTGGAAGGTCTCTACAGCATTCAGAGATCTTTTGGCACTTCCTGATGCACTCTGCTGATCTCCTGAGGGTCTTTGCTGGATTCTTCTGATGGCAGATAAGGTGTCCCTTCCATAGGTTCAATGGTTCGTTATCTGCTAATTCACTATCCACATGAATTTCCAGATCATGAGGGCTGACTGTATCTAAAAAATCTAGGAAAGAAATCATCCCAAATACTCCAGAGCAAGTGGTTCAAGAACTGTAGTTTATCTTCCTTTAAAACTTTAGCCTAAGAGGCATAGAAAAGGAATTGATCCCTAGAGACAGAATAATGAATGCTTTGTTGACAAGTTTCAGGTATCAGTTTCATTGTGTTGTCAAGAGTATTGCTTTGTGATAGTACAACAGCAGAAGGAACACTCTTTATGACTGTCTGGTATGGATTTTGAGTCCAAAATAGCAACACAAATCCAGTTTTACCTCTTTTAGAAGTAGTATCATGTTTTCCCCCCTTAAACGTGCACAACAATTGATAGATTTTTTGTGCAAGGAATTGCTTGTTTGAGCTCTACTGTAACAATCATTCAGTTCCTTCTGGGTTTTTGTCACAATAAATTGTCATTGTCGTAAAAATTGAGTGGGATTTGAGTTTCTTATTTCAGTCTCCTGACAAGCTTGCTGGAGTAGTCACTTCTTTTGGAGTGCAATCCTAAACTGAAGTTAGGCCAGCATAAGCTAAACCAGAAAAGTTTGGCCAGCACAACGGCCACCATAAAGCATTTTTGGACTGCTCTCAGAGTCAGGGAGGATGGTGCACATCTGTGTTGTTGCCTCTCTGACTCCGAGAGTGGTCTAAGCATACTTTACAGTGTCCCTTGTACTGGCCAAACCTTGCTGGCTTAGTTTATGACGGCCTAACTCAGTTTAGATTGCACCCTCAATGATAGAACTTTCTTGTACCGGATACTCTTAATTGAAAGATTCATCTGTGTTACTAAAATGAGGAAAACAAAGTGACGGAGATGATTAATGAACTAATCATTGTTGTGGGGGTGGTGAAGGCTTAGACACCAAAGGAAATTAAATTAAAATAAATTAAATAAACGTAGGTATTGTGGGGGGGGGGGTTCCAGCTATGTCAAGTTGTCTTTTCTTCTTTAGAATGGAATTTTGTGAATGGAACAGATGTGCGCTGTTCCCCCTGACTCTGAGAGTGGTCCAAATGTGCTTTACGGTGGCCTTTGTGCCGGCCAAACTTTACTGGCCTTACTGTGCCGGCCTAACTCCAGATTAGGATTGCGCCCTGTGTTTTCTTCAGTTTTCCAGTTTACATAATTAGTAATGAGGTTTCAATTTTCTCCTTCTAAGACAAGTCATATCTTATGGAAGGAGGCTTCTGAGAAAACCAGGAAGCCTCTCAAAACCTCTGGAGGTCTGGGCAGGCCCCATGTAAGTAATTCTGCTGCCATGCAGTCCCCACAGGCAGGAGGTGTGGACTGATGGTTGAGCTGCTGGTACTGCCTGAAGCTAAGCAGGAAAATCTGCAGTTTGCTTTTGGATGGGAGACGAATGCCAGGCTGTGACAAGCTGCAGTACCTGTGGTGGCAGAACAGAGTCGCTGTGGAGCTGATTAGCTCACCGCAAGTGAGAGTTACGGTGGAGTGTGTGAGGAGGCCAGCCGGCAAAAGAACGGAGTACGACCTTGAGGACCTGTCCAGGCTTGACTTGCGATTGCCTACTGAGGCTTGACGGCAGGCAGCGAAAGGAGAGAACCACACTGTGAAGGCAACATCTGGGCCTGAGGATTGGCAGATCACAAGAAGACTGTAGATTTGTAAAAACCCCATTGAAAAAAAATGGTGGTTTAGACTAGCCTGCTCGTGTGAGCCGCCTTGGGCATTTGCTTCGGCATGGGAAAGGCAGGGTATAAATTCTTCAAATAAATAAATAAAATAAATAAATAATCTGCAGAATTTGCGGCCTGCTCCTGAAGCCAGAGGTACATATCAGAGTCATATCTCTGGTGTTGAAAATGCACCATAAAGCAGGTTTGTGGCCCTGCCGAAGGCCCTACTGCTGGCTTTAGCCCCGTGCCTGTGGCCTAAGAGTTTTAGCGCTGCAATGTGGCTGTGACACCACCAACCATGGTGAGACTGCGGCCAAGCAGTGTGGCTTTTGGGGACAAAGGAGGGCATGGGGAAGGTGGGGGAACTGGGTGGGGGAGGAGAGGTGCAACCGTGAGAGGGAGGTGGGACTGGCGGTAGCCCTTGCCGCTACATCCTGAACCGCCATGTCGGGCATCCAAGCCCAACACAAAGGAAAATAGCCAGTGGAGACTTGAGTTGCCCCACTGTGAGGGCTGGGGCTTTCCCTACGGGAAGAGGACAAATGTCCCTTCCCTCTAGGAGGCTCCTGAGACTGCCGCAGCTTCCACAGGATGCAGTGGTAGCCATTTTGGTACCTTGGTGCTTCTCCTCCCAGTGCCAGACAGCCCAGGATTGGGCTGTTGGTATCTGCATGGATCCCCCAAGCCTACCAAGGGCCCACAATATGTTCCATAAAAAAGCAACCTATGGAACCTCTCAGTCCTAAGCAAATGTCCTTGGCAACACATCTCCCTGATTTCAGCATGCAAGTGCCCTTACCTTAAATCGGCCATTCACATTTCCTCAAACTTTCGTTATCTCTAACTTTGGAGAAAAATATTCAAATACAAAGATTATAATCATCTATTTAGATGTAAGGTGTTGGAATCATAATGCTCTTTTTATTAAATGGCTCACAGCTTGTAGAGAAAAAGATAATATTTTAGTTAAATTCATAATGTGAATCTTTCCTTGTCTGGCGATTATTAAATATCATTTCGAAGCACTTTGACCTATCTTTTCTCTTGAAAGAAAATATCTTCAGCTGTCTTTTGCGTTTTGCCCATAGAGTTACATTTAGGATATAAGTGTGACTATATTAATGGATACAGAAAAGTCTTTCCACCAATAATTTTAGGCAGTCCAGGCAGCCTAGTCTCAGGCATACATTCGGTGAAATGCCTTCCTAATACATGAAGCCATTTGGAAATGGCAGAATACTTACATAAAAAGAAAGTTTAAATGAATTTCCATCTCTTCCATTTCACATACTTAGTGCTCAGATGTCTAGCCTTTACTATTAATAATTGTAATAATTTAAACAATTTGACAAAAGTGACCAATAACACTAAAGAAGACATATGGATAAAAAAGACTGTTGCAAATCATGTACTATACTGCTAACCAGCTGTGTTTTGTTGTTGTGCCCAGATATGTCTTGTCTTCCTGATAGTACCTGATGGTACCTCCTGATGGTACCTACAGAGCAATAACGGGTGGTTTCTGGATCAGAAGAATATGAAGGAAGGAACCAAAGTGGTGAAAGAAGGAGGGTATTACTAACTTTGCAAGATGCTCCGCTAAGTTGCATGTATTAGAACCCAATCCTATCCCCGCTCCCACTGGTTGGATACTGTATCCAGCATGCTGTGGATGCAATCCTAACCAACTTTCCAGCACTGACAGAGCTATGCCAATGGGGCATGCGCTGCATCCTGCAATAGTGTAGTAGTCAAAGAGGCCTCCTCAAGGTAGGGCAATGTTTGTTCCCTTACCTCAGAGCTCCATTGCCCTTAACCCTGGTGTTAGAAAATTGGTTAGGATTGCGCCCTGTATCTTGCAGAAAAAGGGAAGATTGAGATACTTTAGAGGGAAAAGGAGATCTCCTTACCCCTCCGTAAGCCTCCTGCTCTGCAATGGGTTTCCTTGGACTGGCATCAGTGATTGTGCTAGCCCATGTCTGAGGAGAAAAAGGGGGCAGGGAGGGTGCAATGGGGCAGGGAGGCAGAGACGGACGAAGCCCCAAACGCACCCAGGGCAGGGCGACATAACCGTGCCCCAAGTGCCTTGCCCTGCCATGCCTCCCTGCGCCCGGAATAGCTCCATAACAGAGCGAAACAAAAGCAAAGGAGGAAGGGAGGGCCAAAAAGCACGTGGTTTCTTCCACGCAAAGGCACCTCGCCGCTGCCGGCGCCCATGGCTCCCACCACCCCTTGCTACACCCTTCCTCTGCCCCTGCAGGGAGGAGAGCCTATCGGGACTGAGAATGGGGTGCGTTCAGTGGAACAGCATCCTCCAAATCCAAGTCCCCTTCTCAGGTTCGATCCGCATTCACAGATCCATGTGGACTTGCACCAGCAATATTGTTGCACAGGTCCAAGTAGACATATCAGGCCGGCAGAGGCCTCATGTCATGAGGGGAATTATGCTGCATCAGGCTGTTTGAGAACTGAGTATAGTGAAAAGGTAAAACTATAACAGTAAGAATAATCCCCTGGAAAGAAAAACATGGAGCAACCCTAAGCAGGATTTTCAACCATAGTCAAAGTCCAGTGCTAGCCCTAGGGGCTTTTCTTAGTCTATGTCCAGTGTTGGAACAGGTTGGCATGAAGTGTCTGAAAGCAAAATCGAAGCCCCAGGCTGGAACAGGTAAGCTGACATGGAAAAAAAATCAGTTTTATAAATAAATGAATGGATTTAATGTAAATGAATGAATAAGTTTTACATGGATCTTTTTTGTAATCAGCATGATGTTCTTCAGAACAAAAGAGAAACGTGACAATTACAAAGAAACAATGCCATGCTTAAACTGAGAAATGGTATTTTAGGGCCCAATCCAGAAGGCCCTATCACCAGCGGTGCTGTGGATCACTGCCAAAAGTGTCACAAACCTGCCTTAAAAGATGTCTTTAACACACGTTCCACCCACGCTGGGATGGCACTCAGTTAGAGCCAGGTCCCAATGCAGGTGGATGGGACAACCGGCATTCTAGCAGCACCAGCTGACGGTAAGCCCATTTGGGGCGGGGGGAGGAGGTGAGGGGAAGAAACTGAGGCAAGGAGGGGCAGGACAGCCCTGCGAGAGGGTGGGACCCAGAGGTTGCTTCTGGATCTTATACCTGGTGGTGGCTCAGGTAGCCCGACACGAGGCTGCTCGATTCACCACCAGCAAAATAGCTGGCAGTGAGCCTAGGAGTCCCATTGCAGGAATCAAATGTCCCCTTCTCCTGAAGAGCCTCTGGTGGCTGCTTGGCTCCCACAGGATGCAGCGGTCACCATTTTGGTATCCCTGCTCCTATTGGAGGTGGGCAGTTCTGGATTGGAATTAGCAGCCCAAGAATACAGAGTAAAAATGAGTAAAAAGGGTAACAGAGTAAAAATGTCAAATATCAGCGAACGTTCTGATACAAAACAGGTTGCTGCGGTCTTGCAGTGGGCCAGATGTAGCTCCTGGCTGTAGTTTGGAGACCCCAATATATACAAATATCTATGTTATAGACAGTAGTGGGATCTGCAAATGAAGAAGTGGAACGCTGGGCGGGACTTAGGTGGGACTACCGTTTGATTGGCAGCCCATCCGCTCCATTCCGACACCCCCCGCTCGCTGCGCGGGCTGCCCTGGCCTCGGAGGGGGTGCCTGCTCGCCCAGGGGGGAAGGGTGAGCCCTGGCCCCCCGGGCAAGTAGGCACCCCCTCTGAGGCCAGGGCAGCCCATGTGGGGAGCGGGGGGGGGGCGTCGGAACAGAGCGGATGGGCAGCCAATCGTGCGTAAGTCCCGCATAAGTCCCACCCAGCGTTCCACGTCTTCATTTGCAGATCCCACTACTGATTATAGATAACATGCTCATATACTGTATATCTATGTTCTTACAGCTGTTAAGGAGGCCATTAGCCTTCTTTCATTGGGGAAATAACATTCTCCCACCAAAAGAGGGTTGGAGAATCAGCTGATTTTGCAAAAAGAAGTGGTGTTCTTATGTTGCTGGGTTTTTTTATTTTTTATTTTTGCTGTTGCTGTTTTTATTAAGCGATGTGCCTATTTATGCAGCCAGCACATCATGAATGCTTGCTTCTATCCTTCTTCCACTTCAAAATTTTGTTTTGTTTTTTTTTAAAATCTAAAAGGGAACACTTTATGGATCCATACATGCTCGAGCTGCTTGTGTTACATATATTTCATTTCCATCTGCTTTTACGACTGGGAGACCCACTGCACAATGTTCCAAGCAGTGGAAAACACATTGCACAAGACTGCAAATTACAACACAGTGGTATGTATTAAGTAAACCCTAGAGGTAATGAATGAGGAAAACAAAAATCAATTTAATGTTATGCATCAGCCCACGCACCAAACCTGAAAGACAGGATTAAAAAAAAATACAAGGTAGAGAAGTCTGGTTCATTTTCTCTATGGGTGGCCCAGATGGGGTATTTATAATGGTAGATCTCGTGATCCACATTGTAAGTGCTGCTGTGGCATTGCACAATCAGTGGTGCCACCATAGAATCATAGAATCAGAATGTTGGAAGGGACCTACAAGGTCAGCTAGTCCAACACCCTGCCTGTAGCAGGAAATCCTCCAGCAGGTGCAGGTGCTTTGGGGGCACCAACATAAATGGCTGGAGACCCCATGTGTGTACCAGTAGCTCCCAGATGCAGCACCAGTCCAGGTAAGATGGTGGTGGGATGTTTGAGGACAGAAGGGCAGTGAGGACAGGGTGAGCAGGAGGTATTTAGTTTGTTGCCTCTCCTCAGGTGTCCACCAGCAAAATTTCAAAAAGAAAAGCGTATTTTTACTTACCTCTCTTGGGCCATCTGGTTCCCCCCACCCCTTAGAAGAAGCATGTGCTTCAGCAGCACGGCTGCATCGTGTAGGATGGTGTGGGATCATATTGGCCCATAAATTCGTCAATTATGAATGAAAATGAGACAATTTGTTTCTGTTTTAACATGCAAATGGGTGCAGTGGGAGATGTTAGATCTGGATGTATCAGACATTCCCACCCTACTTGCTTGCAAATTATTCAATTATCTTTTCTCATCGCAGTACTTGTCATATTTCTTTCAAAAGGTACCGTTTCTCTTACACGTTGGTTGGCAAAATCCCAATGCATGCGGTTGGCTCTGAAAAAGAAACAAATGGACATGGGGGAAAAGCATATTTTTTGCTATGGATTACAATGGCAAGATTTGAGGGGGGAGGGAAATAGCATATATCAACTCAATTAAATTAGCCTCTTGATGTTTCTGGAAAGAAAATCTGTAAACCTCTCAGTATCTACTCCAGAAAGGTTAGAGTAGGTTGTTTTGCAGAAAGAGATAACTCCTGAAGATTGCTCCCAAAAAGAACATAAGAAAAGAACATCAATCAATCAATCAATCAATCAATCAATCAATCAATCACTAGTATTTATATACCGCTTTTCAACACAAAGTTCACAAAGTGGTTTACAGGCAAAAAATAACATTAAAGTTAAATGGCTCCCTGTCCCAAAAGGGCTCACAATCTAAAAGAATGGAGAACACCACCAGCAACAGCCACGAGAAAGACACTGTGCTGGGGTGAAGAGGGACAATGGCTCTCCCCCTGCTAAATGTAAGAGGACACCACTTGAAAAAGTGCCTCTTGCCCAGTTAGCAGGGGTTAAGAAAAGCCTTGCTAGATCAGCCTTGCTGGATCTGAGAGACCTTCCGATACCTTCATTGCATGAACATTCATCAACACTGCAGTATTGGAGGGGGCTCCCCAAATGAGAACATAAGGCTAAAGGCCCATCTAGTCCAGCTTCCTGTATCTCACAATGGCCCACCAGATGCCTCAGGGAGTACGGAAGACAACCAGATACTTGTATCCTGCTGCCACTCCCCTGCGTCTGGCATTCTAAAGCAGCCTATCACCCTTGCACCACCCCCAAGGAAGACATCAGAATAGGGTTGGGGTTTAGCTTTATTAAACTTTATTAACGCAAATGTAAATCATGTAACCTATAACACCCTTCCCTCCCTCCCCTCCCCGGTCTGGGGTAGGCAAAAAAAAATAAAATCTACTAATCCTCACAGTAGTCTCCAAATGTCTTCTCGCAACCCATTGAAGGTGGCTTCCAGGGTTTTGACTGGAGTTGCTACAACAGATCACATTATTTCTTAACTGGAGCTTCTTCGCGCTGAAAAGCGACGGGGGGAAAGCCGGCGAATAGCGCGCCGTGTATCGAGTCATGGCGCCCAAGCCCAGCGCAGCCCAGTGTCCAGGGCTTTTGCCCCCTTTGCCCCCCAAGGTCCACCACTGGTGCTGCTCCCTTGCCCGATGATGTGCCATCTGCACCTGGACAAACGCATCCACGAGCACAGCTCTAATTGGAGATGCTGATGCTGATTTTTCACTTTTGCTAACTTTCCTTCCTGTTTTTTTTCTCTGTTTCTAACCATTTACAGCACAGACCTAGGTATGCCTACTCAGAAGTAAGTCCCATTGTGTCCAATATGACTTACAGCCCAATCCTAAGCAGCGCCGACATAGCAAGTCTGGCACAGCAGGGCTGTGTCCTAAGAAGGAGGCAAAAGCAGCTCAGTGCAGGGCAAGGGAAGGTTTTCCCTTGCACCCGGGTAAGCCCCAGCCAGCCCTATAGCGCTGCTGCAGATTTGAACACACACAGCAGTAGCCCAAATCGAGGCCACCCTGGCAGGGGATGGGGCTTAGGATTTGGCACAACGACCGTTAGCTGTTGCCACCCCTGTTACCGCCCACTATGTCACCCTGTTACACCCCCGGCACACTTCTGGAACGCCATCCGCAAGGTCCTGTGCCGACCGAGCGCCACTGGTGTTCAACCAGTGCATGACCAGCGCTGCTGATGGGTGCAGCGGCGCCTGACTGCCGGCGCTGCTGCTTGGGCCGGTTCAGCACCCGACTCCCTGCCACTCCCTGCCTGATAGCATGCTTGTTGCAACACTGGATCAGCCCAAGAGTGCAGCGCTGGTGCAATGCTGATATAGGACTGTGCTCTTACTCCCAAATAAATGCATGTAGGAATGTAGACTGACAGCCCAATCCTATTCAGCTAGTTACGACAGCGGAACAGAGTCCCGCTGTCGTAACAGCAGTGATGTCATTCAGGGGGAACAGACTAGAATGGGCGTTCCGGATCCTAATGGGCTCCATGGCTGGTTCCGGATTCTCGACAAGTGCCAATCAAAAGTGAGTTCCTGTTCCTAAATCATTTGAATGACACCACTGCGTAACAGGCCATACGGCATTGCACATAGTACGCCTCCTGCGGCCATTTTGAAGCTGCAGCAAATAGTTATGGTGGCCTGTTGCAAAGTACTGCAGAGCAAGTAAGCCAGCGGGGTCCGGAGGATTGTGGCTAGGGAAGGGGTGGAACTGGACATTTTGAGGAAGGAACCAGGGGGCAGGGAGGAGGCAGGAGGGATGGATTTGGTGGCAATGGTGCATCCTGGATCTTATACCCTCTTTCAAAAACCATCTTTCCCAGCTCCTGCCATTTCTCTCCTTGGAAATCCATGTGGCCCTAGGGCTTACACCGAGATAAGTAAAAAAATATGCTAACCTATCCCACATTTGTCTTTGGGTGGAAACTCCCCACACACACTCATGCAGCACACACCTTTTTGCCGATGGAGGACAGGATATATGTATTATTTTCAAGCTCTTGCATCTTCTGTCTGGTTCATCATATATGGTCCCATCCTGAGAGCTTCTTGGGAACTATATACTCTTGGTAGATTCTTGAGTGATTGAGTGATTCTTTAACAACTTCCATGTAGACTGGGCTACAATAACCTTAATCTAGACCGACTGCTCCATTCCTCTAAATGGAAAAGGAGAAAAGAAAACAATGCGCATTTCAAGTTAGCGATATAGCAACTATGATATAAAAATACAGAATTATTGTTCAAAAAACAGCTGCAAGGAACTTGTTCAGTTTATGGTGGCAAATGAAAGGAATCAAACAATTAACTTCATAATCAGTGTTGTTTACTCTAACCCCCAATGCCACTTACAATAGAAATAATGTCCCATTGTATAGCAGCCTTATGTGCAGCAAATTATCTCATAACACCATCAATGTATATTCACTGTAAGAAAGAACAAAAATTACAAGCCAGTCAAACAGTGTGGATTTTATAATAATCTTGCTGCTATATTAAGTACATTTATCTAATCTTTTCACAAGTTATCGTTCACATCGTAGCAATTGTAAATCCATTTGAAATGGCAAATCTCTTTGCAAGTCTTAAATCGGCCTGCAGGTGCAAATAGGTTTTGATTGCAGCATCGAAAACTACAGGAAAAAAACAGTATGAAGCAGATATTTCTTTTCATCTCTGAGTAGGGAAGAACAAAACACAACGCTGATGAGCATAAAACTAGGAGCAGAATGACTGGAAGAGATGGCTTCTGATTTTGTCATTCAGAGCTCAATCCTAACCTGGAGTTAGGCCGGCACAGTTACGCCAGTTTGGCTGGCACAAGGGACACTGTAAAGTATGTTTGGACCACTCTTGGAGTCAGAGAGGCCAACACACAGACGTATGCCACCCTCCCTGACTCTGAGAATGGTCCAAACGCGCTTTACGGTGGCCCTTGTGCCAACCAAACTTTGCTGGCCTAACTGTGCAAGCCTAACTCCAGGTTAGGTTGCGCCCTCAGTCAACAGAAGAGTGATTGGTGTCTCCATCAGTGATAGCATCAGGTTCCTAGGGTAAAGCCCTATACTGATCCACTCCAGGTGTGTTGGGCCTCTCACAGTTCAAGCAGTTGGCCTCCCACTTTCCCCATTGGTGAACCGAGGGAATACATCAGCAGCCTCTGCTCCTCCAACTCTAGAAAAAAGAAGCGCTGCCATGCAGAAGCATAGCCAGAGGGGCTGGCGCGGCAAGTACGGCACACACTGCAATGCACGCATAAGCGCCTGGTTAATGACATCACTTCTGGTGGGTCCTGGCATGAGTGCCATTCTAAAAAGTGGGTCCCAGTCTAAAAAGTTTGAGAACCACTGATATAATACACATGTGTGGCTTGTCTTAGTTTACAGTTTTCCCCTTTTGAGTTACCCTCTCTGCCTCTCAAAGTTGTTGCTTCAATTATGTTGTCATCTGTAGGGTGTTTGTTCTTTATCCAGATTTGGAAAGAATGTCTTTCCCTTTATGGTTTGAATTCTGAGAGATTTGTTTTCCTAATAAGAAACTTAAATCTATTGCGCCACTTTGCCTCTAGATAGGAAATAAATCCCCTGCACCTACCTGTCATATTACCAACTCTTGCATATGCTGCTGGTGGACATTAATGACTTATATGGGAAACTGAGGCAGCCCAGGGACCACAAAGAAAGGGACCAGTAATTAACAGCACAGTCCTATGCACATATATTCAGAAATAATTCCCCTTTGGTTTACAGCCTAAGTGCCCATTTGGAACGGTGCAGGCGATCATGATAGCTCTTGCGATAACCAGGAAATATTTAAGGGCTCAAGGCTAGGAAGCTGGTCCACATCTCTGCTTGACCCATTTCCCACAATCCTCATGGCAATATATCAACCTGTGTTTCTGCAGATTGTCGACAGGATGATAATCAAAAGCAGTGACCAGTCTTTCCAGAGCAGCCCAACCAAACTGGTTCACAATTTGAAGAGGATGCGAAAATAAGAACACAGTAAAACATGCTAGAAATGGTCATGGCCAGAATCCAAAAAAACACTCAGCTAGCTCAATCTGCTTATGGAAGGTATAGATTTGTGTTGCTAAAATGACAGCGCTATACAGAGCATAGAACACCACCTTATACTAAGCCAGACCATTGGTCCATTTAGGGTTGCGATCCTATATCTCATAACTGAGAGTAAATCCCCTAAAACTGCCTGGGACTTCTGCGTAGATCTGCATAGGATTGCACTGTTACAGCCAGTGCCAGTTGCTCCCAAGCTGGGAGCCGTGGCTCCCTGGAGAGACATGGAAACCAGCCACGGAATCCTCGTGAAAAACCTGCTACCCTATACAATGTATAGGATTGTAGCCCTAAAGGGCAGGCAGGAAAGCGGCAGAACGCGGCGTGACGCAACGGGCAGACTGCCACTCAAAGGTAAGTCCCGCCCAGCGTACCGGGTGAATAACGCCGCTGGGTCCAGGGAATTTGAGGAAACACCTTCTTCCATATAATCCTACCCGTCCTCTTAGGTCATTAGGGGAGGGGCTTCTGACTGTGCCGCCACCAGTAGAGGTAAGGGGGTGGCAGCTAGGAATAGGGCCTTCTTGGTGGTAGCTCCTCGTTTAACAGACTTCTTTTCCCCTAGAATTAAGAACGTCTCCCTCTTTGGAGTCCTTTCAGCAGGGCCTCAAGGCTTTTCTTTTTTGGAAGATGTTTGAATGATTGCTTGGCTGGCCTTTTTTAATGAAATGGCTTTTAATGTTGGTGATCTTGGTTGTTTGTTTTAATTTGTTTTTGTGTTTATTGTACATATGTTTATTTGTTGTTATGTTTGTGTTTGACCCTGATGTTTAATGTCATTTTTATTCTGTTGTTTTCATATTGTTTTTATTTTATTGTTGTAAGCCGCCTTGAATCCCTTTCATTGTGGGAAAACACAGGGTAAAAATCTTTTAAATAAATATGAAACAGGTAGTGGTGAATAGGTACATAAACTAAGGAATGTCTTTGTTGGGTTGTGCATCTCCCCCATGACTGATCAGCATGTTAACTGTGGGTGATTCTGTACCAGACAATTGTCTTTAAACAGAAAGAGTGAATCTAAGGCTGGGAACTGTTTGTCTCTTTAGCATGAGTTCTCCAGAATCAGAGCCCAGAGAAGGGACAATTGGATTTCCCTCTCAGCAGCTTGGGGTGTGCCAGGATATTCTGGGTCACAAATCCCACTTGGCACATACAAGCCCTGGGATGGATCTGAATATATATGTTCATGTTTTCTGTTGAATAAAAGTGAGGCTGCCATGACTATCTCTGACTACAGTGTGTACAAAACAACACAACTTGGCAACATGTAAGCATATTACCTGCTAAGAACAAATTGGGAATAGCAATTAATGACATTTGTGAATTTCCATTCATTCTGAAGAATGATCAAGCCTGTTTATGAACCGCTTGTGCACACTGAAAGCAAAAAAGAAAAGCCAACAGCTACCACTACTGATGTATGCACACATTAAGAATTACAAAGCAGCCAAAACACAGGGCTTCCCAAATGAGTCCGTAAATTGTCAGTGCACTCTGTGATATAAATACAGATGCAACCCATTAGGTTGAGGGATCCGAGCAAAGATTTGGAACGGCATCTCCAGGCTGCTTCCCTTATTTGAGATAAAAATGTCAAGGAAGAAACTATGCATAAACCCCCAAAGGGATGTATGTGTCATTGCATTGGTTTGTGAAATAGTCTTCAATGCATAAGGAAAACATTAGGCTGAAGTCTTTGAAAACAACCACAAAGAACTCCTGGTTATAGCCTACATATAGCCATTGTGCCCACATAACTGTTGTGTCTAAAGGAAAACTGGAGGTGACTGTCACTGCGATATAGGCAGATAACTCTTAGCCGAGCTCTCCCACATAGAATCATCTGAGGGCCTACTATTTCTGGGCAATTTTCTTATGGGGGCATCATTTGGGGTCCCTCCCATCTCTGTTCATAGACAAGTATTCCTCAGCATCTATACTCCTGGCTTGAACCAGGAGTTCAAGCTCTTTGGTTCTACACAATGACCAGGCACTCTGTAGATGTGAATAAAGTTTGGCTATGCCAGTGGTTCCCAAATGTTTTAGCACCAGGATCCAAGGACACTCAGTTGGAACCCACCTAAAAATGGGACTAAAAATGAAATGAAAAGGAAGTTTCACTTTACTAACTCCAGCCTCTGTTTTTGTCACAGCTTCTTTTTACTGTGGAGTGGGGAATTGCCTTCTGGAATGTTTGTTGAACTCCATGTTCATTGGATCAGGACCATTCCGATGGCCCTGTGTACTTCACCTGGCCTTCATTACGTCCCAAGGCATGGTTGCTTACTCATGAATAATTGTGCATGTGTAGCTCAGTTGCACTTTACATAGGGCTCTGAACATTTTCTTTGTCAACTCTGGAGGGAGGGACTTACTTCTGAAAAAGTTTATTGGGGCATTCATCAGATCTGGACTATTCAATCTGGGTATTGTGCTTCCTTGGCTTGCCCTTCAAAGTGGACTGAGGCACATTTGTCTAATTGTGAGTAAAGGTGCATGTGCTACTCCATTTCAGAGTATCCTAAACTGGAGTTAGGCCGGCATAAACTAAACCAGCAAAGTTTGGCTGGCACAAGGGCCACCATAAAGCATGTTTAGACTACTCTCAGGGAGGATGGCTCACATCTGTGCGCTGGCCTCTCTGACTCCGAGAGTGGTCCAAACATACTTTACGGTGGCCCTTGTGCTGGCCAAACTTTGCTGGCTTAGTTTACGCTGTCCTAACTCAGTTTAGGATTGCGCCCTCAGTTTCCTTAGACTGAGGGCCCAAAATTTTCCTTGTCAGCTATCAGCTTGCCAGTTTCACAACCCACCAAAAACTGGATCACAACCAGTGGTGGTATCTAAAGCGGGAGGAACTGGTATGCTGGGTGGGACTTACGTGTGATTGGCTGCCTGTCCGTTCGGTTCCACCACCTGCCCGCCCGCCTCGCGGGCTGCCCTGGCCTTGGAGGGGGCGCCTGCTCACCAGGGGGGCAGGTGGGGGTGTGCCGGGTGCCTGGGCGAGCAGCGATGAGGCGCGCCAACTGGGGGCAGCCCGTGCGGCTGGCGGGCAGGCGGCGGAACGGAATGGACGTGCTGCCAATCAACCGTACGTCCCGCCCAGCGTTCCGGTTCCTCCCGCTTTCGATACCACCACTGATCACAAACCACTGGTATGTCCTGACCCAGATTTTGGAAACCACTGCTTTATGCAGTTCTGTGTGGATTTGTGGAAGATCTGAAAAAACTTCTCAACATTTGTCAGTCAGTTTCTCTTTCATGCTTTAATCCAGACCGATGATAGCAGGTGCAGATCCGAAGAGCCCACTGGGATGGCTGGCGCCCACCCCAGGGTAAGGGCACAAAGATGTCCTTGCCCTGTGGAGGCTCCAGTCTGCTCGCAAGCTGCCCTGGATACAGTGCAGGCGCGCCGGCCTGCCTGTTCAAGTGCAGCTTAGGCTTGCACCCCAAGAGGCATTTCAGTTTTGAGTTCAGTGATTGATAAAGCACTGAGAACAACATGGCACAGAATGCATTGTGGCTTCTCTATGGCATTGCTGATCAACATGGTAAAGCCACATTTTCCCACATGCTGAGACTCACCTAGGCATGCACATGGAAGGTGTGACATGCCCGCTCAGAAAGGGACCTGGGAGAGACTTCATCACACGCATCTGTGCACACCAAGATGAGCCCATAGCACGGCTAATTTCCCACTCAGCTACAATCCTTGAGGAAGTGGCAATTTAAAGGGGAATCCTCTCCCCTAGCCAAAATGAGGCTTCCATGATGGTGCCGCCCAGCTTTTAAGGTGGCTGCCCGAAGCTCTTTGCGCCCCCGTGAAAATTGGTTTGCGACCCACTGGGGGTCCTGACACCCAGGTTGGGAACCACTCAGTGGTGTCATTCAAATGATTTAGGAACAGGAACTCACTTTTGGTTGGCACTTGTCGGGAACCCGGAACCAGCCACGGAGCCCGTTAGGATCTGGAACGCCCGTTCTGGTCCGTTCCCCCTGAATGACATCACTGGAACCACTGCTCCAGATTATGAGTTTGGAGACATCCACTGCTGCAACCCTTTCAAGTGAAACCTTCCTTCTGAAGAGTTGCTGTGCTCATCAGGCAAATTATTTTGCAAATGCAGGTGTTCTTGGAGATTATATTTATACAAGCGGATAAAGAAAACATGGGAAAAAATAGCACCCAGCACCTAATCATTATACCAAACCTTCTTCTTCTTTTTTTACTGCTGTGAAGAACGGCTCTCTCTTTCTCCCATATTATTATAGCAAACAGCAATAATAATACGTTGTAAGAGGAAGACTCTGTGGCCATTAATCCGATGAAACGGAACTTGGATACACTTTTTTCTTCTTCTAATGGTTTGGCGAGGGCGCGGAACAAAGCCCTCACAAGACTGCTTTCATTTGGCTGCTTTCGGGAAGATGAGAAGCTCTCTTTTGTTGTAGCCTGGGGCATTAGCACAGACCATGTGGTTTCCTCCCCAGCCCCATTTGGGGAAAAAAAAAAGATGCCAGGGATGATGGTTGCTTTTCCTGAAAGGAATCACTTGGCTGTGCTGGGCTAAGTTGGGGAAAGGAGGAAATTCAGATGTATGGCTGGAGAGGCAGCTGCTCTCCTCCACCGGCTCTGTCTCAGAGTGTCAGATGTCAGGACCCTGTACGCATAATGCGCTATTGTTCGCAACTGGAAGAAAACCCCCAGGATGGAAGTCATGCAAAATCTCACGTCACTTGAGCTTACTGTATTGCATGTGTTCGTATGCACACACACACACCCCACATGCAACACTAACAAATGTTCATGCCTAACGCCTGAATGACATAGCAGGAGACGGGAGAGGACTTGGTTTTCTATGGGAATATCTAAAAATAATGCTCTCAAGCCACTTCCCATGATAATGAATCAAACCCTGGTCACTCTGAAGGCTCAAGAGTCTTTACAAAGCACCCTTGTGAACGTCGCTTATATCCGTTCCAAGAATTTCTTCTTGGGGGGGGGGGGGGCAGCCAGAAAAGCTTTCTATACAAAAGCTGCTGATTTTATTTCTGCTTCTCAGACAACATTCCTCTGACAATTATCTCCATAGTAGTCCCACAGTTTAAGGCAGTGGTTCCTAATCTGTGAACTGTGGTGCGCCAGAGTTGTGAAACCAGCCCGGGGAGCAGTGGAATCCTCATGAAAAACCTGCCACCCTATACAATGCATACAGAGGCAGATCTACAGGGAGGGCAAAGCTCTAAGTGTTGCAAGAAGCCTTATCCTGTCATGTAAATCCCTCCTCTCCCTTGCTGCTGTAGCCAGTAAGCAACGCCAAGATGTTGCTTTTCCCTGTGAGGATTGGCTAAAACGGTGCAGGAGAGGAGTGATTTCCACTGCAAGGTAAGGCTTCTTGCAAAACTTAGAGCTTTGCCCTCCCTTAGATCTGCCTCTGAATGCATAGGATTGTAGCCCTAACGGGGAGCCACTGACAATGGGCCAGTAGCTCAAAGAAGCCGCCAGTCAAAAAAGTTTGGGAATCCACACTGATTTATGTGTGGATAGAGAGTGTGGCGCAATTGCTTGTGCTATAGGAAGAAGTAGAGATAAGCTAAATGGGTGACCCAATCCTAACCAGCGCTGATGCAGTGTGGCCAGTGCAGCAGTGCTGCATCCTAAACTGGGATTGATCTCCTAAAGCCGTTTGTCCTCTTGCCCTGAAGCCCCAGCTGTGGCACCAGGTCTACCCAGACTTGCATCTGCTACTTCGCTAGCGCAAGTCCGAGTAGTGCCATGTTGGGATTCCAAGCGGAGATAAGATATGGTGGGCCAATCCTGCCCCCTCCCGGACCCAATATGTTATCCACTGCCCTCTTCCCTGCTCCGTTACACCCCAACTCACCCTCCCTAACCCACATGGACCTTGTGCTATTGGCTAAACATGATTTTCTTGAAAGAATGGCATTCAGAGCACAATCCTAACCTGGAATTAGGCTGGCACAGTTAAGCCAGCAAAGTTTGGCAGGCACAAGGGCCATCATAAAGCACCTTTGGACCACTCTCGGAGTCAGGGAGGATGGCGCATATCTATGCGCCAAAGTGCTAGCCAAACTTTGCTGGCCTAACTGTGCCAGCCTAACTCCAGGTTAGGATTACGCTCTCAGTTGTTACTCAGTATCTGTAGAGGTTTCATTCCCAGAATCCCCGTGGATACCAAAATCCACAGGTAATCCGACCCGCGGATAGGGGCACCCCCAACGTCTGACCCAAATGGAGCTCAGCTCACCCGAAAAACAGAAATGCAAAGGGTTATTTTTTTGCCTAAACAGCCATTCTGAGGCCCAAGGAGTCCCTAGGTAATTGCAGGGTACTCGTGCTGAGCCAAACCTGCAGATGAAAAATCAGCTGATAATCAGGCACTATCTGTATTTAGTTGAATGGGACTTATTTCCAAATAAATATGCATAGAATTTTCACATTAGTCCCTATGCCTACGACGTCCCACTGAAATAGTCATAAGACAGGGCTAGAATTCTCTTAAAATATATTTGAAAGCCAAAACCCTACTTGTATATATAAAAGGAGTTCTGTTCTGATTGCACATCTGTCATCAGTGATTTATCCTGACGTTTGTGAATGTAAGTGTAGCAAAGCATGCAGAATAGACATTTATACAGTCCCGGACTTCATTTGTTTTTTTTCTAAAAAATTATTAAAGACAGGACTGTGTTTGGCAATTATTTTATTTTCTTAGGACAAAATTAGCTGTATGTACATAAAGACAGGGCTGCTGCCTGGTGAAATCATTGTGGGTGAAGAACGAAATATAGCAAGGAGGAGTTCTGTGTGTTTCTACTTTGAAAGCTACATGCCATGTGTGCTTGAATGGAAGCAACACAATCACCAAGAGGGTGCAAGAAAACTCAGGCTGCAATCCTATACTCACTTTCATGGGAGTAAGCTGCATTGAACACAAAGAGACTTACTTCCAAGTAGACATGCATAGGATTGCGCTGTCATTTAGCTATCATAATGGATGCCTAGAAATTAATTGCTAGCTATTGCAATTAATTGGTGACAGTGGGCTGGTTCAGACAGTGAATACAGATTGGAACATGGGAAGAAGCCTAAGCATCCTCTTATGCATATACAGGGATCCCCTGGTATCTGTGGTATCTGAGGTTTCAGTTCTCTGATGCATTCTGGGTAAAGCTGGACGGAGACAAGGGTTCCACATGGCCCAGAAGAGTCTAGAAGAAGCTGAAGAGACTGCCTGGAACCTGCAAATGTAGCAAAAGTGCTGCGTGATGATCTGGCAAGTTTTCTGGGGGCTTTTTAAAAAACATATTTAAAGTGAGTTCCCAATAACCACAGTTTTTGCCCAGGGTATCCATGTCCAAGGAGGGTGTGGAACGGAATCCTCGCCCACCCTGGAGCATGCCTGTAACATAGGGATAAACATTAACTATTCACATCTCCTGTCTATGGAAAGGGGGATGGGAGGGTTGCATGAGCATTTATGGAAGCATCTCTGTTGATGTTAATCCGTACAAAAGCCAGTTTGGTCAAATGTCGAACCAAGACCAGAGAGGCCCAGGTAGTGGCATCTGCTACCTGGGGCAAGGAAGAATTTGTAGCCCCTTCATGATGACATCAAATTTAGAGTGCAATCCTAACCTGGAGTTAGGCTGGCACAGTTAGGCCAGCAAACTTTGGCTGACACAAGGGTCACCATAAAGCATGTTTGGAGCACTCTGGACGACTGTAAAGTGAGTTTGGTCAGAGAGGATGGCGCACGTTTGTGTGCTGGCCTCTCTGAGACCAAGAGCGGTCCAAACATACTTTATGGTGTCCCTTGTGCTGGCCAAACTTTGTTGGCCCAACTCTTCTAGCCTAACTCCAGGTTAGGATTGCGCCCTTAATTTATTAAGTAAGTAAGTAAGTAAGTAAGTAAGTAAGTAAATAAATAAATAAATAAATAAATAAAACGTTTTCTAGTTAAGTGGCTATAACTTTTGATAGAATACAGATATTCCTACATGGCTTGTTTCTTTGCACTCAGCATTAAATTACCTTACCTATGAAATATACAGGCATGTCCCTACTGATTTGGCATTCACGGTTACCAATGCCTCGGATCAGTTATGCCACAACATCATATGATACCGTGATGTCATTCCCGGGTTCTCCCTGGAGGAGGGAGCAGGCACCAAATTGGCAGCAGCACCTACCCCCTACTCAAGGGAGAATCCAGAGATAAGAACATAAGAAGAGCCCCACTGGATCAGGTCGAAGGGCCATCTAGTCCAGCTTCCTGCATCTCGCAGCGGCACACCAGATGCCTCAGGGAACAAACAAGATGCATCTCATTGCCTCTCCCCTGCATCTGGCACTCTGGGGTAGCCTAACTCTAAAGTAAGGAGGTTGCACTAACCATCATGGTCTGTAGCCTGTGATGAACATTTCCTCCAGAAATCTGTCCAGTCCCCTTTAAAGGCATCTAGGCCAGATGCCATCACCACCTCCTGTGGCAAGGAGTTCCACAGATTAATTACCCGCTAGGTAAAAAAAAATTTCCTTTTATCTGTTCTCACTCTCCCAAGACTCAATTTTAGTGGATGTCCCCTGGTTCTGGTATTGTGAGAGAGGGAAACTCACTCCCAGGAAGTGGCTGAAGTCTGTGCTTCCTCCATAGTAAGGGCAGAGCCTGGGAGCAGTCTTGCACCCCCTCTTGGTGGAGTGCCTGGGGTGGGTGCTCCTCAGACTCCACCCTAGTTACGGCTCTGGTTCAGCCTCTTAGGCACTACATGACACAAGGTTCACACAGGCTAGACATGCCAAGACACAGTACATGCTCTGTTCAGTGTTTCATTAGTATACCTCTGTTGTGCTGCTGCAGCTGGTTACAGTTTCTTATTCCTATTTTTCCACAATGGGATTTGCTCCATCGTTTAATTTTTTAACTATTTAATGCTCTCTCAACCAAAGCTCCACAAAAACACATTAAACCTCTCCCCTAACCATTCTCCATTACAAAGCTGCCACCGTAACAAGATTTGTACAATTTAATTTCTAAAGAATAATTAAAATGTCAAGATTCTGCTTGATCCTTCCTTGAAATTCATGTCTTCCCAGTTTATTTGGCTCACACAGCAAATATCTCTACTGAACGCAGCATGGCTGATGTATCATTGATAATCAACCACATTGCTTTATTTTCTTTGACTAAAGCTGCCCTCCTGTGTACATTTACCACGGAGCAAGTTCCACTGAATATAGTGGGACTTATTTGTAGATAAACATGTATATGATTGTATTGTAAGTGTTTTATTTCATTGGTGTTCAACCTTTTTCAGGCCTTGACCTCACTCACTCACTCACTCACTCACTCAATCAATCAATCAATCAATCAATCAATCATAAAAACATAAGAACATAAGAACATAAGAACATAAGAAGAGTCCCACTGGATCAGGCCAAAGACCCATTGAGTCCAGCTTTCTGTATCTCACCAGATGCCTCAGGAAGCATACAACAAGAAGTCTGCATCCTCTTTCCAGCATCTAGCATTCCGAGGTAGCTTACTTCCAAAGTAAGGAGGTTGCACCACCAATCATGGCTTGTAGCTTGCGATGGACATTTCTTCCAGAAATCTGTCCAATTCCCTTTTAAAGACACCTAGGCCAGTTGCCATCACCACCTCCTGTGGCAAGGAGACGTAAGGGACTTCCGCCTGCCAAGCACACAGTTAGAATTGCACTCTTAGTATAGCACATTAATTGCCCCAAACACACTAAGAAAAACAAAACAGTGCCTGATACATACCCCCAGCCATGCTCTCTTGCATGCAGATAATGAAGATACATGAACAGTACAAACCAACAGTAGCCTAAGCTTACCTGCTCCCGAATGGTACCACAATGGTCAGGCTGGGTGAGCAGGTGAGTTTTGCTATTCCAAGAGCAATCGAGCTGGTAGAATTGGATTTTCACCCGGTGCAATACTTGATCTCTATGAAACTAACCAAAATGTTGTGGCCTGTTTCACTTTCAGCATTGGTGCTAGTCTCTTTCTTTCCTCTAGCATACTTCCTGCATCAAGACTAAGAGCCCAATCCTATGCATGTCTACTCAGAAGTAAGTCCCATTATAATCAATGAGGCTTACTCCCAGGTAAGTGCAGATAGCATTGCAGCCTGTCTTTATCAGATGCAAGCAAAAATGCATGCTAAAATAAAATTGTTAATCTTTATGTTTCAGAAGACTCCTGGTAGCTTTTTCCTGCAACCGACAAACACAGCTACCTGTCTGGAAACTGCTTCCATAGACAGAGATTACAAGCCATCTCATTTGTAGGTGAACATTTTTAACACCAATCAATCCGTCTTTCAATCTGTGCTATACTTGGCATGGGTGGGGATGGAAAATTGAGATAACTCCTAATTACAGAATTATGGTATAATTCAGTATTTCAAAGGCACTGTAGTTATGATAATAGTTGGGCCCCACTTGCCTGCTAGCAAGAGAGTATTTTATATCACGAAAAGTCCCACATTTCTGGGATGACTCCCACTTTCTGCAAGGAAGTGTTCTTGTTCTTTCTGTGCATGCACAGGAACAGTCTTTAACACTCAGGACACAAGAAATGGGAGAATGGGCCACTTTATCAGTCAACAATTACAGATAATGAAAGGTGGAGGCTGTGAGACTTGCATCTCCCAATGGCAACTGAAATGCAGAGGCTGGTTAATACAAGGGGTGCCAGAAGATTATCTGGCCCCAGAACCAGATGTTACCACCCTGATTCAAAGCTGCGCCCCTGTTCAGGCTGTGCCAGATTATCCCAATCAAGCCCACGAGGGCAGTAATTGCATCTAAATGATATAGCAACAGGTACTCACTTTTGATTGGCACTTGTGTCGGGGCCTGCCCACCGGAAGTGAGGTCATAGCCGGAACCCAGGAACCGCCCCCAGGAACCGCTGTGCCTCCTCGGGAGGGAGCCCCAGGCAGCCTACCTGTCACGCTGCTGCTGCTGCCGTCGGTCTCCCTTGCTCCGCTGCCTGCCTGCCTGCCTGCCTGGCTAGCTCTGAGAACGTGCAGGCAACTCAAACGTGCAGGCAATTCAAACGTTGCAGGGGGCGGAGCAGAGCACTGACGGAGTTGATGAGTGGGCGGGTGAATGGGCAGGGCCAGCCCTAATCCTAGGAATGGGTACGTGCGTACCCCCATGTACCCGCTACATGACATGTCTGCACGAGGGGCAGAAGCAGCTGGACCACGCTGAACCACCTCAAGCCTCTGAGCCTTCGAGGCAGCCCCTGCAATCCAGGCCAGGGACAATCAGTTCAGCCCCTCGGGCTTCTAGGCCATGGAAGAGTGGGAAATGCCTCAGCCCTGCCTTTGCTGGCTCAAGGCGCACACCAAAATGGCCACATTCATGCTTTCAATCCTGCACTACCTGCAAGATACAGTGACCAAAACTGTTAATTGAAACACAGGAATAGATGGAGACTCAGAGCGCAATCCTAACCTGGAGGTAGGCTGGCACAGTTAGGCCAGGAAAGTTTGGCCGGCACAAGGGACACCGTAAAGTGTGTTTGGACCACTCTCAGAGCCAGGGAGGGTGACGCAGGTCTGTGTGCTGGCCTCTCTGTCCCTTGTGCTGGCCAAACTTTGCTGGCCCAGCTGTGCTGGTCTAACTCCAGGTTAGGATTGTGCTCTCAACCACACCCACAGTTTAAAAATATTGCTCACCTACAGCCAGTCAGGTGAGTAGAAACATTCCTACCCAGCCCCAAATGGTGACCAGATAAACCCCAAAGAGGGACAGGCTGGCTCAGGGGAGTAGCTGAAGAAGTCCAGGGGGGTGCAACTGCACCGGGCAACAAGCTTTCGGGGGCAACAAGCTGACCTTGACACTAGTGGCAAAAATTGGGTAAACCTTGGTATGTATGTATAATACCATCATGTTATGGTATGCAATGCAATGAAACAGACCAGAGTGTAGTATCAAAATTTATGGCCAAAAAATGAAAATACAACTGTGATGTCACTTCCTGTTGTGATGTCACTTCTGGGGCAACTTTTTGCCCTCTGCACTGGGCCATACGTTCAATAGGTACACCCCTGGGCTGGCATCAATATTGCAATATTGCGTGCATGTAGCACGCAGCACACACTCCCTTGTCACGGCTGCATCGGTATTGGAAAGTTTGGCTAGGACTGGTCCCTACGTTGCCTAGTTCACTTGTATTAAAAGTCTGCATGCCTGATGGATGGGCAGTGGATGGAACAAAAACTGCTTGGCCCCAAGCAGCAGAGATGGCAGTTGTGCAGCTTTTGTTTACACAGGATACAGCCTTGGTAATCCCAGCATCATGAGAGACACTGCATGTATTTACATAATTGAGGCATGCATAATTGAGACAGTTTTCATCCTAATGGCCTTCAGAGATGAGTCTATTTTGAAGACGAAGCACTGTGAGATAAATGACATGCAGAGTTAAACCTGCATTCAGTGCGCTCAGAATGAAATATTATGTATCCATTTTTTAAACCTTTGAAATTGAATTGTTCTCTGATTTTCTGAGCTGTGGCCTGGACCCGCTAATCACTCCATTAAATCTGGGGAGAGAAAAACGACAGATCCAGAAATACGGGGATAAAAGTGAAACGTGCTAAATAATCTTTAAAACAAATATCTGAGAGACAGACTTACTAAAGTCATGGTTGTAATTAACAGTAATACTGTTTGCCTCCAATAAAGAAGGATGAAATTCATTTTGGTAGAGATTCTCTTAGTCTTTTTTTTTTTTTTTGATAAGTTACATTGCTAATTAGTACTTTATTTAGATTTTCGAGCAATTATAGTCATGCCCGGGGTTATATTAGGCTTCAAAAGGCTGAAGCGTCACAGAAGCATAGTGATGAATATGTAAAACATTTCCCCCCTTTAAATAATAGAAAAGAAACACCCACACTGTGAGATCAAATGGCTGTTGGCGTTTACACAGCTTGAAATGGAAATGGCACTAGCGGCCTCTAGCGTTCCTTGCCCTTCCAGCAGATGCTCCAGAAAGGTATCCAAATCCTGGAGGGGCAAAAAGAAGCAATTAAAGACATTACTTCTTTGCATAAATATGTAGATGAATTAAACAATGTGCTCAGCTCAGCTTTCCGTATGATTTGCTAAAGGCAAAGTGAAGGTTAATTAAGAAGAATTAATGTGGACTTGGCAGAGGCTGAGAGACAACGGGGGGAAGGAACCAGGCCTATCTGGAGGGCTTCGCTATTCAAGCAGAGCCTACAATCAGACATGAACTGCTATACACATATGAACTGCACAGATCCTCTGCACCAGTGGTCTCCAAGCAGGAGACCGCTGCACTGGAGAAAAGCATCCCCAGCATGGATGGCACTTTCCGTTCCGCCAGGGATGCTTCCAAAGACCCTGACTACAGTGGTCATGGCGGTTAGCTCCACCCCACCCCAGCTCCACCCCCCACGGCCCACCCAGAAACCCCATCCCTCCCGCCCTCCCCTGCCCAGAACCGCTTTGGTTCAGGAGTGGCGTGGCGCGGCCTTTGACTGGCGCCCTTGGGCCAACACTGCTGCTAGCATCAGCCCAACAGCCCCAGTGCTGACTCGAGGGAGCCAATTGGCGCTCTCACGCCAGTGCTGCTGCCATTCGGCCAATGCTAGCAGTTAGCATCGCCCAAACGCAGGGCGTTGGATTGCACCTTTAATGGATGTCCACTTTATGGATGTCCTGGATTACAGACAGTTGCATCTGGGCTTTCACAAAACCTTGACCTGTTGTGCAGGTTTGGTCCAGCTGGGCCTGTGGTTGTGCTTGTGCTAGCGCTGTTCTAACTTACATCATTGCTGAGGGTGCAATCCTAAGCAGCGCCGGACTGCATTCACTCCTTTACTGTGGGGGGGGGGCTCTAGCCTCCCCTATGTGCTCTTTGGATATGCACCCACTAAATAGCAGGTGCAGATAGAAGAAGACCGCATGGCCCGAATTGTGGCTGTGCAGCGTCCCAGACAGGCTTAGGAAGTGGCCATATGGCCACCTCCTGAGCCCGCCTATGTCCTCCCCACACCAACCCTCGTCCCGGAATGGGATGGTTCCTCCCTCACACTGACCGGCTTTGATTGACACGAGGAGGTCTCCCCGTTGGTGCACTGAAGCCGACGTTACTTGTAGCGTTGGCTTCAGAGTGTTAGTGCCAACATGGTAGTGTTGCTCGGCGCCCCCACGTCAGCACTAATGACATAGCGCCTACATGACGTTGCGTCAGCGCTATGTCCATTATAGGATGGCACTGTGAGTGTCAGACAATTGTCCAGAATGGAACCTGTACATAAACTGGGGTCTACATTCAAACAACATTGCAAGTGAAATCCTAAACTGGAGTTAGGCTGGCATAAGCTAAGCCAGCAAAGTTTGGCCAGCACAAGGGCCAGCATAAAGCACATTTAGACCACTCTTGGAGTCAGGGAGGATAGCGCATATCTGTGTGTTGGCCTCTCTGACTCTGAGAGTGGTCCAAACATACTTTATGGTGGTCCTTGTGCTGGCCAAACACTGCCGGCTTAGTTTATGCCGGCCTAACTCAGTTTAGGCTTGCCCTACAGAGCATGTTGGTTGAACTGGTTTCTTATACTTCTCAAATACCCCTTTTTTAAAGTACTGACTGGGGATTGTGTGCTCCAAAAGCAGTACAAACAATGAACCAAATGAGAGGGGAGGCGGTTCTATTGCCATTATTTTAAAGAATAGTGCAGAAGAGAACTTGCACGAAAATATGCGTCATGAGGGATCCCAAGCACTGCTTCGGCTTCCTTAAAAGCTTCTATTCATGTCTCAGCACTGTGGTCTGACCACACCAAGGGCCTTCCCAATTATGCCGTGGCCAACACTCCTTAATATTTTATTGTTGCAATTATATACTTACCCAGAAAATGTATATTAAAAAACTTCCATTTATATGGCTTCCTGAGGAAAGCTAATATAAGCTCTTGCCAGTTTTGAACCGAAAGCTGAGAACAATGATTCAGTGTTTGCAGGTTCAATTGCGGAGAATGTTCATAAGCAGTTGTGTTGCTCAATAGTAACGGGGGGGGGGGGATGAGAAACACCTGAGTACTGCAGGTGTCGCAGCCCTGACCCTTCTCACTCTCAATCAGAGGCAGTGAACCAAAGGTGTCTCCTTATATTTATCCTCCTTGTTAACAGGTGTGCTTTGCTTGTCGGTAATTTGATAGGCAGCGCAATCTCAGCATGCCTGTCGCACCGACGCTACATCATAGCTTGTAGGCACTACACCTGTTTAGCAGGCGCAGATCCGAAGAGCGCATAGGGGAGGCTGGAGGCCTTGCCGTGTGGAGGCTCCAGCCTCTCCTATACTGCGTTAGGATATGGCGCAGGTCTGCTGGCCTCGCCATTCCGGCGCAGTATAGGATTGCGCTCTTGAGTTGTTATGCGAACAGCCTGTTCTTTGTCGTGTAAGCACACACAGGCTGGATGCAGCTGCAGGCTATAAATTGCAGTCAGAGCCTCTCCTTTGTTGTGTAAACAGATAGGCTACTGGAGACTCAGTGCCTCCTTAAGCGCAGCTTCTTTGTTGTGTAAACAGACTCTCAGGACTGAGGTAGGCTACTGGAGATTAAGAGGCTATTCTCTGTTGTGCTTTGATCCCCTGATCAGTTAGGTGGAAGGTCCCCACGCAAAACACCCCTTTTATCCTATCCTCCAAGGAGTTCAGGACAATATACCCTGTTGTCATAAGCTAATAAGAATGGCTTATTGATGCTTTATCTGCATAAAACATGAAGGTGCTGGTACAGGTCCAAGAAGACCCATTGGCAATTGGCAATAAAATTCCTTTCCCTTTCCAAGCCTCCTGATTCCCCACCCCCAGTAGCATATGGAACAGCTCATATCGGTTAGGTGGCATGCTATGGAGGGGAAAAGGATAGGATTAGGTTCTTAATTGTTAGATAAGGGCCCAAGCCTATCCTACTTGACAGTGCTGTTGCAACCACAATGCAGCCCCAAGGAAAAGGAACAAATACCCCCTTACCTTGAGGAGGCCTCTGTGACCAGCAGTGCCACAGCACGGGCAGTAAGAATTTACTAGTCGCGTTGCACAAGCCTTATGGCACATTTTGTGACACCAGTGTGGGTGGTACACATGTACTGCCTGTGCTGAGGGGCTCAGGATTGAGCCCTTAATCCATTACATTATAATAAACTAAAAACAAATGTGTATACCTGTTGTCTTTAATAAGTGTTCTATTCCCCTAATACAATTCATTGCAATTAAAGGAGCAACCCTATTAAGTGAATTCTGCCACCTGGTGGACTTTCAGAAAACTGCAACTGCAGGATTGCATTTACCATTTAGTATTAAATTTACCATTTAGCTAACAGCATACAATTGGATACTATTAAAATCTCTCTCTCTCTCTCTCTCTCTCTCTCTCTCTCTCTCTCTCTCTCACACACACACACACACACACACACAGAGAGAGAGAGAGAGAGAGAGAGAGAGAGAGAGAGAGACAGACAGACAGACAGACAGACAGACAGACAGAGAGGGTGGGAGGGAGGGAGGGAGGGAGAGGGAGAGGAAGAGAGAGGGAGAGAGAGAGCACAAGAAAAACTTTATTTAGTTCCTTCCAACATATACTTCATTGAAAAGGACTGAAAATCCCAACTGAAGAGTGAAGTTACAGAACAACCTTACAGTTGTCAAGTGGAAGGTTTTGCAACAGCAGAACAGAACTGATTGTGACTTTGGTTAGATGACTTGTTCAATTCTAATGACCTGGCAATCCATATATGGGGAAAGCAACAGGAATGGATGCACATAGGCATTTAATGCTGCTTGATATTGAGCCATGTCTTTAATCCACGGAGGTGCAATCCTAACCTGGAGTTAACCAGGAGTGTCAAAAATGCTCCATAAAGCATGTTAGCACCACTCTCTGACGCAGCGCAGGGACATGCACCATTCTCCCTGACTCCGAAAGTGTACCCAACGTGCTTTAGAGTTTGGGATGTGTGAAGATGGCTGTGGCACTGCCTGATCTTGGACTTTAGACTTTCCCAACCCTTCTTCCTTCTTCCTCAAATCTATTCACTGGAAAACCTAACAATAGCCTGCTGTATAGCAGGATCAGAGCCAAGGAAGCTGCATGGCACTTCTGGCTATGACATCACTTCCGGGTTAATGATATCACTTCCAGTGGGTCCTGACCCGAGTACCCCCCCCAAAAAAAGTGGGTCCAGCTAATGCAATGGTAGGTTGCATCACACAAGGTTGGATCACACAAGGGACACCAGAAGACTATCCCAATCCCAGGCCAGGCATTACCACCAGGTGTTTGAGAACCACTGATATAGACCATGAGAAGTGGTACACTGGGGGACAACGAGAAACACGAGAAACATGGCCCTAAAAGATGCTGACTTGGTTTCAAGAACGATATACAATAAAAGGGGTTGTTAATCTGTGTACATGGATCTTATGGAGTAGCAAGGGTAAGCTGTAGTAGCCAGACAACAGGATGCAACAAATGTGATAATCAAAATCAGAGTTGTTGTCCTTTGTCATCTCTCTCACTCTCTCTCTCTCTCTCTCTAATTCTAAAAGATTCTAATCTTTGAGAACCACAACCAACTATCTGCTGCTCTCTCATATTTGTGCCAGATGCCAAATTACTCCTTAGAAGAACAGGAGACTTACAAGAATTAATGATCTGCGAGATCTCTTTGTTTTGGAGAGCAAAATCAGCCCAAACATCTCTTTAGTAATGAACTCCAGCCAAGGCTCCAAGTAACGTTTGCATTTGATCTCTTGCTTTCAAAGTAGCCTCAGGAAAACACCACCGTCACAACAACAAAACAGCCTCTTGCACCTTATCCTCATGCCAAACAGGAAACGAGGTGTCGCTTTGTTTAATATTCTGCCCCAGTATGCTTCATGGATCTGCTATCCTTTCTCCTTCAAGGATATTTTGAGACTTCGTACTTCAAAGGAAAAGGAGGGTATTGTTTTATTTCTTTAGAATAATAGATTGTTGTTTGGTCACACGTGATGCTAAGATTGGGAATGTTTCGTTTTTGTGCATTGGTGCGCGACTGTAATGTTAGGACATGGCTGTGTTTGAACTGAGGGTGCAATCCTATTAGCGCCATTGGGCCAATGCTAGCTGCTTGCGTTGGCCCAGCTGCACTAGCGCCAACGTGGGGGGCACCAACCGGCACCCCTGTGTCAGTGTTAGTGCTGTTGGGCCAACGCTAGCAGTAGCATTGGGCACACTAGCGGTGCCCAACGACACCGGCCTGAACTCGTCTGGCGCAAGAGCAGCTCTGGGTGGAGAGAGGGCGGGAGGGAGGGAGGAACTGGGGGATTGGCGGGCTGGGAGGCGTACCAGCCTGGAGAGGGGGTGGGGCTGGGATACTGCATCCAAGTGTCCATTCCCAGGCCTCCCGATTCAGCCCATGCAGCTTCCTTGGCTCTGATCCTGCTATACAGCAGGCGCAGATCCGAGGAGCCCATAGGGGAGGCTGGAGCCTCCCCTGGGGCAAGGGCGCGAACATGCCGTTGCCCCAGGGAGGCTCCTGAGCACTCCAAAGCTGCGCTGGATGCAGCGCAGGAACGCCAGCCTCGCTGTTCCAGCACAGTTTAGGATTGCGCCTTGAACGATTTGCCACACGCACAGTTTAGAATACCTGTAAAAGGAACAACTTGCATTAGATAGCTGTAGAAAGAGAGGGGTTTTGCGCTGCCTATGGCTAATATGTTGCGGGCTTTTTGCTTTGATTGTGTTTTTTTTCTGGGTGTTTTTAGTATTGCTACAGTTATGCTTTTGCTCTTATTTTAAACGTATTTTTATGAAGATTTTGTTCATTCTTATTAAAAGGTGGCTTGTGTCGCTGCTGCAAAAAAGCAGGATGAAAACATTATTATTATTATTATTATTATTATTATTATTAATAATAATAATAATAATAATAATAATAAAGTGTACTGAAACTCTTTCCACTGTTCAGAGTGGCCATTCAATAGGTCCAGTACAGCTTGCAGTAATGTAGGTGCCATTTCCTATATCAAAACAGATTACTGCTTGCAACATCTTTCAAAATAACAAAGAGTTTTGTGACACCATAAAGATTAACAGATTAACTCTCGGATAAGCTTCTGCTGAGCAAAGCCCACTTCATCAGATGCATGCAGTGTTATCTTCAGTAGTCCAATATTCACACACACGCTCACACGTGGGTATGGGAGAAAAAAATTATAAACTAAAATTATAATGCTAAAAGGCTACAAAATGAAAGCGCTACAGCCTATGACATTGTTCCACAAAGGCCAAAATTATTCAGTATAACCTCACTGAATGGTCAATGTGCAGCTGCAACAAGCCAAAAAAATAATAATGATCTCCTTGGTTTTGCTGTACCAATTTTACACTTGCAGTGTGAGAAATATCCCTGGTCTGGACTGATCCCTAAGCAAACAGAATCAACCCTTCTTGGAAATTCTAGTGTAGCCATTGTGAGCGCAATCCTGAGCAGCGCCAGACCAGCAAGGCCGATGGCCAGCGCCACATCCTGTGCTGCTCAGTAGAGGCTGGAGTCTCCCCATGGCAATGGAATGTGCACGCCTTACCGTAGGGGAGGGGCCGGCCTCCCAAATGTGCTCCTCGGATCTGCGCCTGTTAAACAGCAGGCGCAGATCCAAGGAAACTGCACAGCCCGAATTGGGACCGCGCGGCCTCCCGAGTGGGTATAGGATTCGGCTCTATGGCCAAATCATGGACCCGCCTATGTCCTGCCCCCAACCCCCTCCTCCCGCCTATCCCCATCCCGAAATGGGACAGAGCCTCCCCCGTGCCAACAAACTTCAGTCGGCGCAAGGGAGGCTCCCCATTGGTGCTCTCAAGCCGACACTACTTGCAGCATCGGTTTGAGAGCTGTAGAAACGACCCGAGGGTCCTGCTTGGCGCCCCAGCGTTGGTGCTACGTCCGTCGTGTCGACACTATGACGTAGTGTTGATGCTACGGAACAGGTAGGATTGCGCTGCGAGTTTAAATTGAGCTGAATCATAGTCTCCCAAAGTACGAAACTACTGAAGGAGAACCGAATAGCAGTTTGCCCCTCCTTCCCATTCCTGGCTGCCGGAGCAATGAACAGAATTTTGAACATTTTCCATCCAGAGGTGAATGTCCTGGTTTTTTCTTTTTCTTTGCCTTATGGACTATATTGAGTACATAATACATTCAGAGCGCAATCCTAACGTGGAGTTAGGCCAGCACCGTTTGGCCAGCACAAGGAACACTGTAAGGTATGTTTGGACCACTGTGGGAGTCAGAGAGGCCAGCACACAGATGTACGCCATCCTCCCTGACCAGTAGTGTCAGCCTACCGGTACGCTGGGCGTGTCTTCCGGGTGAGCGGCAGCGCGATCGCTGCGTTCTGTTGCGTAATGGCGAAAGGTATGCATGGATCTATTTTGGTGTGCATTGGCCACCAATTTTGTGGATCAAGTGATAGTCTCCAAACATTCCCATCTTCAAACATCCAAGATATCATTGTGTTTGAAGTTGCAAATCTGTTCACATTAACCTGGGGGCTTGTCCCACGGAATTCCGTGAGAGTTGCTCTTTGTCAGATTGGGCTGCCAGCCATTTGCTTCATAATTCAGGGCGTTTTCCTACCAATGTCATATCCACAGCTTGTTTTGCCAACTATGTATCAAGGACTCCATTTGAAATGTCTCCTTCTTTGGAAGAGTCTGTAGTAATGAACTGCTTAATGAAGGATTTGTGAGAGACTATGAAGTGCATAAACTGATAATAGATCATAGTGTCTGTTTCAGATTCCTTTCCATTTCTTTTTCTCAAAAGTTATCCTATTCCTGGAAGGATCCTTAAAATAAAATAAAATCCTTGCTGACAGTGTATCCTCTTCACCCCCATCCAGGTGCGTGGAAGGGGGAAAAATGCACTGTTTCCCAACAGGTGTTCCTAGGAGCCCTGGGGCCCTTTGAGACCTTTCAAGGGCTCCATAAGCACACGATAAGCAGCGCCATCTGCTCTCTGCCCACTTTGTGTATCCATCCATCCAGCCTCCCCTGTTCATTGCTCTCCTTCCTCATTCCCCTCCTGCAGTGTTATCGCTAACAGGATGCCAGGGATACAGACCAGATCGGGTGACAAACTCTCTCTCTCTCTCTCTCTCTCTCTCTCTCTCTCTCTCTGTGTGTGTGTGTGTGTGTGTGTGTGTGACATCACTACTGGCCAAAACTGAAAATATTGATATTTTTGAATATCAAAAATATATTTTTTTGCCAGCCGGCAAAAGAATGGAGTCCAACCCTGAGGACTTGTCCAGGCTGGACTTACGATCACCTGCTGAAGCTCCATGTCACACAGCCAGAGGAGAGAACCACACTGTGAAGGATACATCTGGGACTGAGGATTCGGTGAATTGCAGAATATCGTATATTTGTAGCCGAGAGGGTTAATGCCTCCATTTGCCCGAAGATAACAGCTGAAGATCCGAAGGTCGTGAACTCGGGGCTACCAGAAGTCTCTGTGAGCGGCAGACCTTGCAAACTGTGGCTGATTAAAATCTGAGTTCCAGCTGCCTTGTGGGAAGAGGAGTGTGTTGGTCAGCTGCGTCTCTGGGGGAGCAGGGAATCCTCTTATCAGCCAGCAGAAGACAGATGGGCGGCTAAGAAAGAAGGCTAAATCCAGAAAGATCCATCTATATGAGTGTTGTTCTTGAAAGATAGAACGTTTCTGTATAATTGTAAAAACCTTCAGGTTTGTGAATAAAAGTCTGACTATGTAAACCACCTCGAGTTACAATCATTAGAGAAATCTAGTGATCTTAAGAAAGGTGGTATATTATTATTATTATTATTATTATTATTATTATTATTATTATATCAGCGGTTCTCAAATGTTTTTGCACTTTTTAAGAATGACCATCTGTCTGGGACCCACCGGAAGTGATGTCATGCCCCGAAGTGCCGTCATTGTGACACCAGAGCCTGCTGCTTTCCAAAGAATGCAGCAATAGATTGGGTAATTTCTCAGCCATTTTCCAATAGCAAAGTGAATCAGAAAGGGAGGGGGGAACCTATTTACAACCTTGACACAAGCAAAACGACCACACAGCTCTCCCTTTCCAGCACCCCATCTTCCCATATTTTCAATATCTATCTATCTATCTATCTATCTATCTATCTATCTATCTATCTAT